>PVLD010002571.1:0-162258 GCA_004027595.1 Dinomys branickii | reverse complement strand
GGGGAGGGGAGGGGAAAGATCAGGATGTGAGGGTGGTCTGGCTGTGACATCTGTCACCCCGTTGATCACCAGGGTTGATTCAGTGGATCTGACTGGCTAGGCGGGTGTCCCCTTTCTCCCTCAGTGCTCCATGTGCCTCCCTCCCGAAGCTGCAAAGCTCAGTCAGAGAGGATGACCACATCCAATAGAGGAGGGCCGTTCCTCGGTCAAGGGTATACGAGTACCTGCGCCCCCCTGCTAGAGCCTCCAAACAAGCTCTCAAGAAGATGGGTTCCCACACAATAGGAAGTGGAGCAGAACGGGGAGCTCAGGACGCACCGAAAGAGAGCAGCGAAGTAACTAACAGGCCCTGGGTTCAGAGGGGATGCATCTTATAATGTTTAAAAAGAAACTGAAAAAAAGTGGCATTTTATTTTAAATCTCCCAATTTAGAAATACTCTGCACCCCACATTAGTTATTTTCAGAGGATGTCATTTTGTTATATCAGCACCAATTATTGGGGAGGCATATTAAGTTTCTCCATTGAAAGGGTCACACCTGTCCCCAGGAAGATGAAGTGTGGACAAGGCCAGTGAGAACCAAGTGACAGGGAGACCTCTCAGAGCTCCTGCAGAAAAGCAGGGGAAAATCCAGGGCTGCTCGCCCTGAGGCATGGGAGGAGACCACAAAGGGGGTGGGAGTTACAGGTTCAATGGGCAGCTGGGTGAGGCAGAGGGAGGCATTGGGGGTGATGTCTGGCTTTTTCATTTAGGGAGGTGTGATACGGGTTTAGGACCTGATTCATGCCTGGGAATGCTGATGGTGATAGGAAGAATGTAATTTGAGTTATCTTTCGATGTGAAGATAGAGATCTTTTTGACCATCAAAAATATAGATCAGGGCTTTGGCGATAAGGCTGAAGGAGGGTTTCTCACTCTGATATTATTGAAGTTTTGCCTGAGTAATTCTTTGCCTTCGTAGAGGTCTGTGGGCTCATGGTCAAATGTCTAGTGGCATCCTTGTGTCTGCTCATCAGATTATAATAGCGCTTTGCAGCTGTGACAACCAGAAATTTCTATAAATGTTGAAAATGCCCTTGTGGTACAAAACTGCCCCCTGCTGTTAAGAAATACTAGCCTAATGACATAAAACCAAGTCATCACATTGGTAGCCAGTGTTTTTCAAAACTTGTGTGAATGACCGGGCATATTTTAAAATACAAATTCTGATTTAATAGGTCCAGGATGGGCCTGAGAGTTTGAATTTCTAACAATTGTCAGATGATGCTGAGGCTGCCACACTTTGAGTACAAGACTGGAGATCTATTTGCAATCATGGAAATGGGCAACCTCCATTAGGAATAGAGCGTGGTTTTAAAAATCCAAAACATGGACTCTAGATCTTAAATGACTCCCCAAAGCCCATGTGTAAAAGGTTTAATCCCAGCTTAGCCGTGTTTGGAGGTGGTGCTGGGACACTGTCTTTGATCTTTCCCATCCTGGCCATGCGGTGAATGGTTTTATTCTGCCGTGAGATCCCTGCCATTATGAACCCACTTCCTAACTCCGCCTAACACTTAAAAACGACAAGTTCACCAGTCATGTAGTAGGACCTCTAAAATTGTGAGAAGTTGATCACATCAGATATTTGTAATGATAATCGAAAGCTGACAGACACCAGAGATTATGAGTTAGACCTCCCAAATAACTATTCCAATTCCTTTTCTTACTTTTGTTTCAAAAAGTATATTATTTTTCTTTTGTTTTTCAAACACTTTCATTAGAGCGGCCATACATTTTTATAGTCTGGACCAGTTAGAGTTCTAGGAGGAAAGATGGTAACACCTGAAACACATTTACTAAAGGATCTGTTTATAAGACTACTGATGCATCAAGACACTGGCAATGTTGGGATGCCCAAAGGGTGCTGGCACTCTGGAGGAAGGGCTGCCAAAGGGGACCTGTGGTCTTGGAGAGGGGCAGCTCTTCCAGAACTGTAACACAAATCAGGATAGGAGCAGGGGAAGGATGCTCCTCCCGTGCTCTCCTCTGCCTGCGGTTGTCCTTCTGGAGCTCCCAGAGGCAGCATGGGAGCTGGGCGATGCAGCCTGCAGAGCTCAGTCTTCCGAGATGCAGGAGGGTGAGAAAGAGCAGAGAAGGGTACTGGGTTGGGTTCGGGGGGGGGGGGGGGGGGGGGGGGGGGGGGGGGGGGGGGGGGGGAGCAGAGTTAGCAGATACGCCAGATCGGTACAGCACGGACATGCGCAGCAGTGTGTGTTTGTCTTTATCCCCACATGATGTGCAGACTGGTTTCCTACGCGTAGGGATTTTTTTTTAAATTCTGCCGTTATGGTGCCAGAAATTTATCTTGATTTTTGTTGGCTCTGGCTTTAAAGGGGAAACGCCAATGGCGAGCTCAGCTATCTTTGGTTTTACTTTCTGTTGCTGAGCATGCTGCTCTGGAACCACAACGCTTCTTTGTAGCCAGATCCTGTCTGGAGAAGCACGAAACCATGCAGCTGAAGAAGCAGCTCGCGTGTCCCACAGAAAACATCCCAGGCCAGGTAGGGTGTTTGGAGGGAAGGGAAGATCAATTTTAGTGTTGGGCAGAATCCCCAAGTAACATTTGTCACCCAAAGATGCTTGAAGCACCATGTAATGTAGATAAGAGGACAGAGCTCATAGTCAAGCTGGGTTTGTGGGAATGCCAGCCTCACTCTTTCTAGTAGTCTGACTTCAGTCTAGTTATTAACCTTTCTCTCAGTTTTCTCATCTGCAGAAATGGGAACTTATCAATAAAATGGGAATAAGAATAGTGCAAATCCATTGCATTTTGAAAACTGAGATGAAGTAAAGCACTTAGCATCATAGTTTGTGTCACAGAGACGGCCCTCAATAATCATTAGCTTTATTGGTATTATAATAAAATTGGCTATTTGTTATGTTTGATACATTGTGTCAACTTGAGGAGTCTAGAAGCTTAACTAAGTAACTCAGAAGTTCTACATCCTGGGGTGAAAAGGACACGCCCTTTCCGTGTAGTTTATTGTGTCAACTTTAAATGTTCAACTAAGTGATTCAGCAGCGTGCCTGGGGCCTCACTTTGTGAACATCCTCAAATTGTGGGAGAGGAGGGTGGGGAGATGGTGTGGGCGGAGAGCCCACATACAATGTAAAGGAGGTAAAGAGGCTTGCGGCTTGTTCCCCCACCTCGTGCACTTGCTGTGTTTGCTGTTGCTCAGCTCCCCCCCATGAACTGTTGCCCTCTGCCCTGTCACCCTGCCTTGGAGCCAGATGATCATGGACTGAAACCGTCACAAGCTGTGAGCTAAATAAACCTTTCCTTCCTTAATTTTGGGCATTGGATATTTTGTCTCAGCACTGACAGAAAAGTAACCAAGGCAGTATTTAATATCCAAACAAAATAATTAATGAGAATTTTGGATTTTTCAAATGTTTTGGTGAAAACTAAAATTAATGAGACCTAAAAGTACTCTGGAAGAGGAAAAAAACTGAAGTGGTCCATCAAAGGATGTCACCTGCTAAAGAATCACTGATGCTTCTCCAGTTTCCTTCAGTAAAACCAGTAAAGTCTCCAGTGGGCCCAAAGCCTTTGCTTCCCTTCTGCTATGTACATACTGATGCCATCAAAAAGAGAATTCCTGTTCTATGAGTTTTTGGTCTTCTGTGAATAAATGCCATTTCTGTAATGCTCCAAAATGCATAGGTTTTTGTCATTTTAACAATAGGCATTCCAAATGATCATCTTGACCTGGGAGCCATGAACTTGAGAGCCACATACTTAAATTTTGTCTGTCCATAATGGAAAACTAATATAAAGCTTTTTCTCTGCTTCAGAAAGAGGTTCCCAGGCTCTCCAGAGATGAAGGCCTCAAATTGCCTCAAATCACTCAGCTATCAAATGGGCATCTGACTTAGCTTCTGAGTGAACAGGAAAGCCGCTCAGAGTATTGACCAGACAGAGTTCCAAAACAACCTGGCTTTCTTTGTGGGAAATTTGGCATGTGTTTCACTCCAGAATATGAAGGAACTCTTTTTAAATAGACTTGCACAACTGGTCAGGCCCACTCCCCAAAAGAGAGAGGACTGCTGGTAGGTTTTAATGTCCAATTTTTAGTGTTGAGAAATTGTAGCTATAGGCTACAGACATGAAGGATAAAGTTCTAGTTATTTGTCTGCCATCAAAATGAGAAAGACTTTAGATTTTGTCAAAGATTACAGTATATATTTGGGTACACAAAAAGTGACAGGTCATGAACTCAATTCAAGAAGTCTGACAGAATTCTGGTGTTTTTTGATAGAAACCATGTGCTATCCAGATCCATCTTAAGGAATGAAGGATTTATTCCCCCAGCCTTTTGTGTTTTGCTGGAAGATGCTTCTCAGTTACCAGCTCTCGTCAAGGATTCCCTTGGCTACAAAGCACAGCCTCAGTCAAGAGCAGGCCCTTTTGTGGGCAGCCTGCGTCCAATAACTAGTTCATTAGAGCCCATGGTGGCCTTGCCTCTGGCCCCAACTCCGGGTACCTCTTTAGACAGAGCCTCCCTCTGGGGCAGTGGACCCTTCCTGGGGGCTGCCTTGCACTTAACCCCTTTCTTTGCCCAATCTTACTTTCTTCCCTGCCCTCCCACAGTGCTGATCCCCAAAGCATCCCCATGAAATTTCTGTGTGCCGACTGTCTTCATATCCACTTCCTAGGAAACCCGGTTTGTGATACTTCGCCTCGTCTAATAACAGGTACAAAGTAAATTTATTTCTTACTTGCTATCTTTAGGAATACGATGTTTAACTCTAGCTATTAAATAAATAAAATTTCACAATTGATTGAATATGCAAAGATGATGCAAATGTACCATTACAGCATTGCTGCCAAGGTACAAAGCAAACAACAACAGTGAACAGAATTGAGATTTGCCTCTGAACACAGTTTACTTTTTATTTTTCACACACAATTTGTGCTTTTCCTTTTTTATAATCAGAAAACAGCTATTTTAAAACTTTGTGACATAAAGAAGATTGTTTTACCTGCATATGTGACATAAATTTCCAATGCAATAAGATGAATAGGATGCTGAATATTGTGTGTAAGTGTTTATGCACATTTTATCCTGGAGAAATGGCCCGTGCCTTTCCCTGGATTCCCAAAGGAGTTTATGACCCGAAAGAGGTTAGAAACAATTGGTATACAGTAAAATGAGAAGCAGGGCTGCAATAATATGCTGAGCGTAGGGAAGGCCCTCAACACGTGCTGAACACCGAGGGGCACCTGGAGTCTCTCTCACAGGAGACAGGAGTTCCTGTCAGGAAGGCGAGCTGCTGCCTGAGGTGCCATCTCACCCCCACGCTGATACTGGGGAGCTAAGAGGGGAGCGCCAGTACACTTCTTCGAAAAACAATTTTAAAGATAATCTCTGACCTTTTGCTTGTCTTTGATTCTATTCAGCATCTGAACATCTCAGCTATTGCTTTGGCAACCTCTTTTTACTCCAATCCTTCCCTCCTTCTGAAGAATTAAGTTGTGGATCTTTTCTTATGGCATTTGCTTTGGCCTAGAGTTCTGTTTTCTCAGCCTATCCTGCAACTTCACCCAAATCCCTGTGACCCCTCCCCTTCCAGTTTAGGCCTGAACTCCCTATCCTATCTCTACTCCCCAAGAGGTGTTGCTACCAGACTTCGTGATCAGGACACAGGAGGTGAGGGAGAATCAGGATAGAGAGGACTTTGACGTGAAAAGAGAGAAGACTGTCAAGGTGTAGAGAGTAGATAGGAGTGTCAGGGCAGCAAGGGTTGTGTTGCTCGCATGAAGCGATGCTGTGATGCTGTAAATTTGGCGGAATGGCAACTGGAGACTGGCTTACCGAAGTGTAAGTAGGATGCTGAGGCTGGAATCTCTTTTATGACTTTCTATTCTAGAACATTTCAATTGTAGCCTAATACATGCCTCTATATCTACTACCCAGGCTTAACACCTTCTCAAATCGTGCTGGTGTTCCTCTTGTGTCATCTGTGCCCATCCACACTGTAAGATTTTGAAACAAATCTCAGATATTTTATTATTTCTTTTTCTATGACCAATAACACCTTTATAATGCTCAATGACAGTTACTCTCTAGCTACACACTTTCATAGAAATGCGAACCTGGGGTTCATACACTAACTTCACTCAGAAAATGATCAACAAAACATTAGTTCATCAAGTTTTGGGTACTATTAGCTAAGAAGTACATTATCAGTGAGGAAAACAGACAAATAAACAGATGGAAAATTTATAAATTAGATGTTTATAAATATGGTATCCATCACCAGTGATATCTTAAATAAAATGTCTTAGCTATTCAGTCTGTTACTGTGTACTTTTATTTAATTATAATCAGGGTTGGCATTATGTTAATTGATACTATTTTAAGTGGCATTCCTAAAAAGAATGATAGAGTTGGAATCCATAACTTATTAGTTTACTAGATTGAAACGGTCATTGTACTAAGTAAAAAAGCTTTTCAAAATTGCCCATGGAAAATATACTTTAGAAATAGAAAAAATAAAATGGGCTACACTTCTTACATGTAAGGAAAGTTTTTGTCTTCTCACTTTGTCTGTTTTTAGAAATATGTTTGCACTATCAAACCAGGCCATGAAGAAAGATAATGATGTTACCTACACATTCAGATTGTCAATAGATTCCAGTTTTACAAACATCTCAAAGCTAAATTATATGTATGTGTGTATCTATATGGTGTATATAGGATACACATATAATCTATATCTGTCCATATACACAACATAAATGTGTGTGAATGCATGTACTCTATATAACTCCATGGAAGAAATGCTCTTTGATATCAAGTATCATCAAAATTCCTTGTTTAATAATGCATCACTTTTATTTACAGCCCAGGATTTGTTTAGCATCATGTTTAATATTTGAACATCAAAACAATACACTTTTTATTCTCAAAGACAATGCTTTTAAAAGGTGACCTCTAACATCAGTGGTTGATATGTTGTTTTTTACTTGAAATTAAATTGGAGGACTTAGTAAATTGATATTGTATTATTTCATCCATAAATATTTCAGTATAATCTCTAAAAGGTAAGGTCACTTAAAAGACATAGTTTTCACACCACTTTTGCACTGAGGATAAATGAACGATACTTAGAATTGGATCTAGGTCCTTCACATTGAGCCACATACTAGCACTTTTAATTTTTTTTTTAATGTACATTTTAAAATTTTGAGACATGATCTCCCTGAGCTACCCGGGCTGGGCTCAAACTTATGGTCTTCTTGCTAAGCCTCCCAGAGTGCTGGGGTCTCAAACATGCACCTCTGTGCTTGGCTTTTAGTAATTTTTATATTACCAAATAACCACTAGGGTAGGTATAGAAACCTAAAATGATGAAGACATGTTACAGACATGTGCCAGTTCCCCAAAACAAGCATACTGCTATGGATCGGGAATACACACCATAGAATGTGAAAAATAACCAGTGAATGTTAATTTCTGCAATTGACAGTTTTTACCATTTTGCATAAATTATCCCTTAGAAGTTTTTTGAAATGAAAATATTTAAAAATATATATTGACCCTACCTCTTTGTCTCTTTTTTTCATTTATTGCAATTACTTGTTGTTTTACAGGCTTGTTGAGGTAAAGCTGATATACAGAGTCTGTACATATTTGACGCATTGATTTCAGTACGTTTACACTGTCAGCTGTAAAAGAAATTCAGTCATTCATTCTACAGGAGCTGGCAACCGTCTGGATTTTTCTGTGTCACTTTGCTGTATGTGTTTCTCTGACATTTGTGTTTTCTGTAAATTGTAATTGGCCCTGAGAGTTGATCAAGCAAAGCCATATTTAAGAGCTGAGGGTTGAATGTAAGTTAAGAAAGGGAGAGCGCAAAACTCGAGCAGAAACTTGACAGTGACAAACTCAACAGCAGGGCTCGAAAGCTGAAAGTCTTTGTTTTTTCACTTTTGTAAGTGGTGTATTGAAAACTTGTATGAGCTCATCAACCAATACGGAGAACCGTCTAGTTAGTACAAGTGTATGATGCAGGAAAATTGGACATGTATCAAAGACAGAAACAGAGACAGAAAGAGTTAGAATTTGGTAAGTGCTAAGCATGTATTCATTTATTCATTTACCCTTTTCAACTCGCTGTGTGCTGCACGTAAGACATAGATACTGGGGAAATAAAGATAGTAAAGTAATGAGAACAACAAAGATAAATTCCTGTACGTACAAGCGCCTTCTGTGCTAGGAGACGCTGAGGGCGTTTGAGTCACTAAAGCTCTGAAGTATTGACAGCAGTTTCATAGAAATCTGGGCTGGGAAAAGGAGGTGGGTGGCTCAAAGCAGGGAGGGGGAATTTTAATGCTGATTGGCCTGAGTTCTGCATATCAATAAAGATAGATACCAAAAAGAAAGTAGCAAAGGAGGGGCAAGACGAGGGGAGAGGGAGGAAGGGGAGCGGAGGAGAAGAGAGATCGGAGATGCCTTCAAATGGTTAACGACACCTTGTTTGAGAAAGGAGAAAAGAATTGGTCTGCAATGGACAATAATTCAAAAAAGGAAGCGCAGTAATGGCAGAATTGCAGGGCTGGGAGAGAGATGTATCTATGATCATTTGCCTTCCTGGATAGAGTACCATGTCGGCATGTATAAACCATTGCTTGTGAGCCTGGGCCTGGACCCTCCTTCTGTTCAGCCATCTTGGAGTGCACTTTTAAGCAAAGAGATTTAGCCTGGAGGTGACTGTGGCTATGACTATGAAGATGCAGCGTACTATCCGTTCACTTGCTAGTCTGCTGAACTTTGGTATTTTTTATTCTTTCTTTTAAGTATTTCTTTTTAGGCTATGTTCCTGACACGTGAGGATTACACTCACCCTGGGGGTTTGATACACATACGTATCACATCTCGATCATTTTTACCACCCTGAGCCCCACTCTGTCCTCTTCCTCCTTCCTCAGATAGCCCACCCATCTCCATCTCCTTGTTCCTTAACGTGACTCTTTATCTTGCTCTTTGAGTTATTTATATTTTGGATCTTCCATATTGGAGAATGTGACCTTTAACCTTTTGTGATTGACTTATTATGGTCTCAAAATCCATCCGTTTTCTTACAAATGACACAAATTTGACCTTATTTATTTATACTGTGTATATATGCTACATTTTATTTACCCATTCATCTATTTATGGGCATATAGGCTGCTCCCAGGACTTAGTTGTTATGAGTTATGCTGTGATAAACATGGATATGTGTGTATTGCTGTAGTATGCTGACTTTAGTTCTTTCAGAAATATATCCAGCAAAAGTATAGCTGGATCAAATAGAATTTATGTTTTCGGTTTTTGTTTGAGGATGCTCTGTACTGATTTTCAAAGTGGCTGTACTAGTTTATGTTCCCACCGACAGTGTAGAAAGTTCCCTTTTCTCTGCAACCTCACCGGCATGTGTAGCATTACGAGTCCTTGAAAATGGCCATTCTTACCAGAGTGGGTGGAATCTGTGTTATTTAGATTTGCATTTCTCTAATGGCCAAAGACACTGGACATTTTTTCATGTATGTATTGGCCATTTGTATTTCTTCTTTTAAAAGGTATCTATTTATTTCATTGCCCATTATTTAGAGCTTTTATTTTGAGGCAGTCTAATTGTTTTGAGTCCCTTGTACATTCCAGATCTTAATCTTCTGTTTGAGGAGAAGCGGGTAAGTTTTTCCCAGTTTGTAAGTTGTCTCTTCAATCTGTTATTTCCTTTGCTGCACAGAATCTTTGAATTTGGTATAATTTCATTTGTTCATTCTGGGTATTATTCCTTGTACAGTTAGGAGTTTGTTCAGGAAGTTCTGTTCTACATTTATGTCTTCAAGGGTTTTATCGATGTTTACTTCCAATAGACTCAGTGTTTCTGTTTTTATACATACCTTTTTGCCATTTTGACTTTAGTGCATGGTGAGAGATGTGGATCAGGTTTCACTCTTCTGCATTTAAATAACCAGTTTTCCAAACACTACTTGTTAAAGAGGCTATCTTTTAACCAGCATGTATTATTTCCCCTTTCTCAAAACTCAGATAACTGAGGATGCTTGAGATTATTTCTGCATCTTGCATTCTATTCCACTGGTCAACATGTCTGTTTTTGTGCCAGTATCATGCTGTTTTTAGCCTTGTAGCTTGGTAGTATAACTTGAAGTCTGAGATTGTAGTGCCTTCTGCTGTGTTCCTGTTGCTCAGGATTGCTTTGGGTATTCTTAGTTGATTCTGGCTCCACATAAGTTTTAGAACTATTTTTTCTAGTTATGTGAGAAAAACTGAAGTTATCTTGATAAGAAATGAGTATATAGTTTTACATATATAAATATAGTGTTTAACATGTGCATATACTGTACATATTATATAGTATCAAACATGCACATATTATACATTGTATATAATACATATGCAGTATATAATTCATATATATATATATAGAGAGAGAGAGAGAGAGAGAGAGTAATGTGGTCATTTTGACAATATTAGTTCTTTCTATCCTAGAAAAAGGTTTTTTATCCCATTTTCTTTCAGAGCAATATAATTTTCTTAGGGAGATGTTTCACCTCCTTTTAAATTAATTCATAAGTTTGTTAAGCTACTGTGAATGAGATTATTTTCCTGATTTCTCCCTTGGTGGGTTTATTCTTGGTGTAGAGCAACATGATTGATTATTCTGTATTCTGCCACTTTACTGAATTTATCCATTAGTCATAAGAGCCTTTGGACTGAGACTTTCGGGATCTTCTCTTTAAAAGGTCATGTTATCTGCAAATAAGAATAGTTTGACTTCCTCCTTTTCTATGTGAATCACTTTTATTTCTCTTGCCTAATCTCTCTGGTTAAAGTTTTGAGTATTCTACTGAACAGTAGTTGTTAGAGTAAAAACCCATGTCCTTTTCTGCACTTATTATGATGGTTATCATTTTAACTTAAGGTTTTTCTATATCAATTTTTGTCAAGTTTTTTTTTTTTTTTTGCCATAAGTGGATGTTCAGTCATGTCAAAGGCTTTTTCAGCATCTGTTGAAATTATCATGTAAACTTCTGCTTATGTGACATAGCACATTTATTGATTTACATATGTTAAACCATCCTTCGTTCTTGAGATGAAATTGATTTGATCATTATGTAGTCTTTTCTTATTGGGGTGGGGATGGGATTGAGACAGGGTCTCATTGTGTAGTTCAGGCTGGTCTTGAACTTACTATGTAGCCCAGGCTGGCCTCGAACTCATGGCGATCCTCCTGCCTCAGCCTCCCAACTGCTGGGGCTATAGGCATGCATCACCATGTCTGGCAAACTTTTATATAATTTATTGTATTCTGTTTGTGAGTGTCTTGTTGAGGAATTTTGCATCTATATTCATTAAGGAAATTTGTAGTTTCCTCTTTTGTTAAATCCTTATCAGGGTTTGGTAGGGTTTTACTATCAGGGTAATGGTAGCTTCAAGAAATGAATTTATAATGCTCTTTCTCTTTCAGTTGCATAGGAGAGTTTGAGGAGTATTAGTGTTAACTCTTCCGTGAAGTTCATGTAAAATTCAACAGTGAATCCATCAAGTTCTCTGCCTTTCTTACTTAATAGGAATTTTATTACGATCTCAAATTAATTGCCTTTTATTGGACTGTTCAAGGTTTTGATATCTCTTTGGCTTAGTTTTGGAAATTCATATGTATCTCTTTTGACTCTCCAATTTATGAGAATACAAGTTTTCAAAGTAGTTACTTATAATCTTCTGAATCTCGTCAGTGTCCCTTTTGATTTCTCCTTTTTCAATTCTAATTACATTGACAAGGGTCTTTTCTTTGCCCCTTTTATAACTTTGTGTTAGGATTTGTCTATTTTGTGTATCCTTTCAAAGAACTAACTCTTTGATTTACTAATTCTTTGTATTGCTTTGTTAGTCTCAATTTCACTAATTACCACTCTGATACTTATACTTTCCTTCCTTGTACCAGTTTCAGTTTTGGATTGCTCTTGTTTTTACAGGACCTTGAGGTTCACCATTAGGTTATTTATTTGGGATCACTCTGTTTTTCTAGTGTGGGCATTTAGAGATATAAACTTGCTGTTAGGACTGTTTTCATTGTGTCCCATAGTTTATAGTACATTCTAATGCCATTGTCATTTTATTCTAACAACCTTTTAATTTCTTCCTTGATTTTTTCCATGAACCACTGGCTATTTAAGAGATTATCCTTTAATATCCATGTGTTTGTGTAATTTCTGTAATTTCTTTTGTATTGATTTTTACTTTCTTTGCGTATATGCATGTGTATATGCAGCAGGTACTATTGACCCTTTTCTCAAAACTCAGATAGCTGAGGATGCTTGAGATTATTTCTGCATCTTGCATTCTATTCCACTGGTCAATATGTCTGTTTTTGTGCTGGTATCATGCTGTTTTTAGTCTTGTAGCTTGGTAGTATAACTTGAAGTCGAGATTGTAATGCCAAACAATTTGTTATAAAACAAACAATTGTTTTGTATTTAATTAAGCATGTTTTATGGCCTAAAATATGGTCTATTTTTGGAGAAAGTTCTATGTGCTGCTGAAAAAAAATGTATAGTCTGTTATTGTTGGGTGGAACATTCTGTAGGTATCAATTAAGTCCATTTGTTCCAAGGTGTGGTTCAACTCAAATGTTTCTATGTTGATTTTTTTTCTAGTTGACCTATTTTGTGATATTAGGATATTTCACTCTCCACTTCTGTTGATTTTTATCTGATCTTTTATGTCTAATAGTATTTGTTTTATGAAATTGGGTGCACCAGAATTCACTACACATGTATTTACAGTTGTTATCATTTCCTGCTGAATTGTTCTATTTACTAGAATGTAGTGACCTTCCTTGTCTCTTCTGATCAGTTTTGGCTTAAGGTCCACTTGTCAAAAATAGGACAGCTACTTCTGTTTGCTTTCAGGCTCCTGTTGCATGGCACCACCTGAAAATTTTAATTTGACATGGGGTCAGATTCTGCTGGTATACTTTTAGTTAGGTTGAATGGCTAGTGTTGAGGATTTTAAGATGATATCTGTGGAGCTGAGGAGGAAGTACAGGAAGAGGGGAGGTGTGCTTTGTAACTGAGGAAAACTATGTGGCCGTTGGAACCTGTCGATAAATTTGTGTACCTGTAACGTGGAAAGAGTTATGGGAGAACAGGAGGCTGGTAAGAGATACGGAAGACCCGAAAGAATGGGCAGAGGGAGACAGCGGGATGATACAGGAACAGAGGGGAATGACTGAGATAGAGCAGAATATGGCAAATTAAAAATGTGGAAAGAAGAGTTTATACTGAGCAAAAACCTAAGAGATAAGACAATAGCATTGCCGCAGGAGCCTGAGGTAAGGAAACCAGATACGAAGGAGTGCGCCTGGACACCCGCCAGATCAAAGCAAGTGGAAGAAAAATTAAACAAAAGCAAAAATCAAATAAACCAAAAAGAAAAGGCCCATTAAAAAACCCAACCCGAACAAAACAACACACAAAAGATATCTAACAGGAACTCAGTTTAAATACTTCAACAAAATGTGATTCACATTTCTGACAAACGTCTTTGTCAGAAAGCCTGGGAGGGTGTTCACGGCCTTCCCTTCTTGTACACTGCAGAGTGATTCTGTGTAATAACACCAATACCTCCTCCGAGCTTGCTACCGGAAGACTGAAGCTAACCCAGACCCAGCACTCTATTCCACCAGCGTGCAGGCATACAGGCAGAGTGTGGTGCTGACCCAGTTTTTGGCTTAGGAACTCTTCCCATCCCTCTCCCTGGACGTCAGGGTGAAAGTGGTAGACGGATTCACTGCTAAGTAAGGGGTCATCAAGTTGGGGTTTGCTTTTACACGCTCCACAGCAGGCATCCTCAGGGTTCTGTGATTGTTTTCATGCACTGGCTGGGGATTCTGCAGCAGACGGCAGTGACTGGCATCGAATCTCTCAGAAGCCTGCAGTTTCCTCTGTGCGTTTGTGCCCACCCGCTGGAGTCCGCAGTCCCTGCCACTCTGCCCGGGATGTGGGTGGGCATCCTCAGACCTCTGTGAGCGGTGTGGAGATTCTTTTCTTTCTGGACTTCTCTGCTGCAGCAGTTCCTCTATTCAGCCCTGTGGAACCCTCTGCTATTCCTCTCGGCTGGCTATGCCAACACTATTACTGGCCACGTAGGTTTAGCCACTTAGGTTCATTTGCTCATTACTGACCAAGTAAAAAAGGCCCCATATTTTGGTAAAAGTGAAAAAGGATTTATTCAAAGCTACCTCTGAGGAGATGGAAGGGTTAGTTCCCTCAACTAATCATCTGTCCACAACTTCTCATTCTTCACTAAAATGATTGTCCCTATCTCACATCTTTGATAGCTCACCCAGCCTTTTATTGGTGTCTTCTTTAACCTCATCAATGGTTTTACAAATTAAGCATCGTATCTGTGTAGTTGTCACATCTTTGGGCTCACTGAACATCTTACTGATCCGTCATTCATTCTTTTATCCCTTTACACATTTCAGCTATTTGCTTTTTACTTCCTCTCCCTAAGTCCTCATGCAGTTATCAGTTTGGGGGCATGAAGAATTTTTAGAGGCATCTTGCTGCCTTATTTTCTCGTGTTTCTATTATGCTTAGTGCTGAAGCTTGAGGATCACCTAGAGTGAAAAACTCTTGCAGTAGTTTGGAGAGTCCTCTAGTTAGTGTATGTTTCCCAATGCTGTGACATCAGCTTCAGTTATTTTTTGGTATTTAAACACCTCTTCAATCTACTCAGTGCAATACGATCAGACCCAGTTGCTGAGTTGCAAGGAAGGAACCACTACTATGAAAACAGTATCCAATGAACCAACCATGGATCAGCCATGTGCAGTACATTAAAACTTGTTTTAACAATTCTGCCCTTTTCTAACAACCTATAAAGACTATCACAGGCAGGCTGGGGTGTGGCTGATGAGAGAAGGAGAAAGGAAGAAGAAAAGGAAGCAAGTTGATCAGGAAGAAAAAACTGAGAACACAGTGATAACAGGAGAGAAAAAAGATCTAACTTGGCTGATCCTTTTATAATTAGTATGAAGGGCCGGGAGAAGAATCTGAGAAAGCATTTGTGGGAATGGAGAGAAAGCAAAATGAAATTGGAGACTGAGGGCGCCTGTGAGAAGCTGGGAACTTATTCATCTGCTGATGGCAGCTTGTGGTGAAGCCCTCTTTACTCAGTTCCAGCGATGGGTGTCCCAGTCTGCCCATAAAAGGTATCATCTGAGACAAAAGCACTAGTTAACTCTTATTCTCTTTTTTTCATATGCAGACACCAAGGAAGGAGAGAAACCAAAAGAAAGAATAAAAACCCAATAAAACCCCACACAGTTGCAAAAACGAAAAATGAAAGCCTCCTCTCAATCCTATTATACTGCAGTTTGAATTCAGCAAGCCGGTGAGGGAGTGAGCTCCTCTCCGCATTCACCAACGGAGAAGCTTTGACTTGTGGGGGTCCGATGGGCGGCCGGGTCTGGCTTTCCCGTGCACCTCTGCGCTGCACCCAGCATCACTGTGTCCTCACGCTGCCTCTTCCTCTCCCCTTCTCGGTCCGCAGCCTGGTCCTGCAATTCGCCGAGCCTGCTCACTCCTGTGACTTGTTCTCTTGCTTGCACACTGAGTACAGGGGGCTTTCACTCCAGACGCATCTCTGAACTTCCCTCCTTTCTGTAGGCACACTGCCCAATTTTAGTTTTGCTCCTACAGATGCAGCGAGCCAGAGATTTTTGCTTTGGTCTTATGATCCGATACGTTCAATGGGTCCAAGGAGGAGAGGATGCAGGGGGTTGGCCCAGTACCTGGTCTTTCACTGATTTCTGAAGGAGCTTTCCTGATCTCTCCTCGCTTTCCTCCTGGATCTCTCCATGCCTCTGTGCCCACTTTTGGTAAGGCTCCGGTGGAGCACACTCTGTCACACCCTCTGGCTGAGCTCTGTCTACCCGGCTCTTTGCCCACTCCCTGCTCTCCTCACTCCAGAAAACATCAGTTTCCAGTCCACAAACTCTGGTGCCTGCAGGTCATGGTGCTTAGCAACCCTTGGCTCAGGGTGCAGGGTTGCCTTACAGGCACTGGGTGGTGGGCAGTGGCAGGATATCACACGGACGTGAGAGAGGAAAATATAACTTTTAACCTGTTAGACATCAGATATGTCCAGTTTGTGTGCCTTGAAGTTAAAGAATGAAGTTTAAGAGACAGTGGAGGTTAAGGGTAGGAAAGGTTTATTAGTTTTATTGAGCGATAGTTCTTGGGAGACAGGAAGGTTCTCAAGCCATTGTCACCAAGGCCCTTTGTCAGGTGTAATTTGTATAGCATGGTTACAATGTGGGTACAACATGGGTCAAACTGTAATCAACCAATGAGGTTACAAGTATAGCCAGTTAGCTAATATTGATCCAATGGGAAAGCGGAGTGCATAGCAAATTACATGGCTGGTGTCATTAACCTTGACTTCTCTGTGACTTTTAAAACCAGATCATTTTGGGGGAAGGCATGGGTCCAGAGGTCCAGGTGTCTGATGTATAGCTGGACTTAATGGTCTGAGTGGTATTAATTATGGTATAGTCTCAAGTTTTGTTTATCTCTTAGGGAAGTATGTAACTCTGGCCATGGTGACTTTATTTTGAAGCTTGTCATTTTTAGATGTATCTCTAGCCATGATTTTGATGTCTTTGCTTTTTATTTACTTTTCTGGGAGCTAATCTCTCGCTGATTGTATGTTAATCTTTATCGCATTTAGCTGCCCCTGAGAGACACATTCCTCCCTGGTGTTTGGGAGGACGAAGAGGGAGTGCCTGCTTCAGTGCTGTTCAGACTGCCCTTTGCCATGGGTCTCCCTGGTTTAAACCCAGTGTCCAGCTCCAGGTCCCTAACCAGGGCCTTACCTTCTTCTTTACGTGTCCACGGTTGCTATGTAAATCACTGTCCTCTGTGTCATTCTCCGGATTTCAGTTTCTCTGGCGCCCTGATCTATGAATATCTCACACTCTAGATTTCTTTTCCCAGTGAGGAGGGAGACCAGGTTAAGAATCTATGCCGGAAGTCTGGCTGCAGCTCAAGCACTGGCTTCTTCCTTCAGCAAGTTAGATCCACACTGAAGATGGCGTGTTCACCAGCCCTGTGGTATCAGGGGTGCCGTGGTCCACATGCAGCCCCACTTCCCTTCTTTAACCCCCATGATAATGGGCTCTATTTGGAGGGTTTCTCTTGCTTGTGGATTGACTTTATCTGATTTGGTTTGCCTCTCAGGGCCCTGAGAACCTGTGCTTTCTGACGCATCTCCTCCAGGCTTCCCTCACACACCTCTGGCTCCCGTGGGCGCGAGGGGTCCGCCCCATTTGTCTTTCCCCCTTCACTTCACAGTCTGTCAGGCAGTAGCATCTGTCAGTTATACCTTGAAAAGGCAGTAGCTTTTAAACAGTTTAAACTGCAACCCATAGTTAGAAGTATTTTCTATACAATCCAGTATCAATACATTGATATGTGTGAATATCTCTATACCTGGAAAATGCATATATGATGCCCGTATTAATTATGATGGTCTTTCATGTTTTATATTGTTTCATTTTTCAAACATGCTAGCAGTAAACTTTTCAGGTCATTTCAAGACACATTAATGGATTGTGCTTGAACGTGGCCATGCCTTCAGGTTTATGGATGAGGCCCTATCTTATTCTCTGGAGGGGCAGAGTGCATAGCAGCAATTTATCCAGTCGCTTCTCTACTGATGGGGGGGGGGGTCAAACACATTGCATTTCTGTCATTATCAAAATGATGCCATGGAAACCGTCGTGCGTTCGACCCTAATAGGATACACACTCAAAAGCGGCACTTTCAGTCAGAGCCATCTGTATTTGTGAACTCAGGTTTGTTTTCATAAATGCTACCCACTCGTGTTTCCAGTTGGTTTTGGTGCTTTTCCCTCCCACCAGTGTCATGTGCATTCTTCCCTCCTGCTAGCACCCTTGCTTCCCAGCACTGACCAGCAGTGCCCGTCACCACTTAAACACTTTTTCTGGGGGCGGAGAGGGGTTCTTTGGTTTGCCAGTAATGCTGCATTTGTTTTAATGTGTTTGTTGGCCATTTTGATTCTTTCTCCTGCCAATTGCTTGATTGAACAATTTAAACAATGTTCTGTTGGATTGCTTGTCTTTTTCTAATCAATGTGTGGAGTTTTGCTTTTGTATGATTATTAACCCAATTGCTGTCAAATATTTTCCCACTTTATTATCTTTCCTTTTAGCTATGTTGGCTTTTGCCGTACAACAGTTAAAAACCCTTATGCAGCCAATCATGTTTATCTTTTCTTTTGCTGCTTTTGAATTTCCTATTTTGCCTAGAAAAATATTACCTACTCAAGTCTTGCATAAGTGACACCCTAGTTTTCATCTTAATGTTTAAAAATTATTTATGGTTGAACTGTTAATCCATCTGGAATTAATTTTTATATAGAGTACACAAGCAAAATTTAACTCTGCTGCTTTCCAATCAATTATGCTTGAATTATTTATTAAATAAGCAACTTTCTCCACTGAGCTGAAATGTCATCTTTGTCATAAATTTATATCCATATATACGTGGATTTTTTGGTCTTTCTTTTTTGTTCCAATAATTCCTGTACATGTTCCTGTCTCCAAAGCATACTCTTTTCATTATCATAATCTTAAAGTAATTTTCATTATCTGGAAAATCAAGTCTTTCCTTATTGTTTAACTCAAAATTTTGGGGCTATTCTTGAGTATATTTTATTTCATTAAACTCAGAAATAATTTTACCTAGTTGTCCTATCACATTCCCACCACTCAGGACACTTGGCTTCAAATTATACCATCGTACATGTTAAATTTCAATTTTTAAAATTGTTTCAGTATTAAGCTTTCCTGTTTTCAAACACATGATGTCTCTTTCATGTGTTTGGCTGTATTAATATCTGCTAATATTTTATGACTTTCTGTGTACATCCCATATATTTATGTTAAGTTTATTCTTAGCTATCTTATACTCTTCGTTGCTATTGTACATGTTTTGTTGCTGCTGTTGTGAATGGTTTACTCCCCCCCAGGGGTGACCCTACTGCTTTTTTTTCAGCTTGTGATTACTAATAAGCCCTAGATTTCATCCTGAATCAGACAGACTAACTATACCAGTGGCAGAGGAAAACCTCACCTGTATCTGAGGACTAGGAACTTAGACCACAGCATGTGGTTCCTTGAAGAAACTGTCCTCTTAAATCATGTGGTTTTCAGCTGGATTAATCCTACCAAATTTGCAGGCCTTGAGAGGACCTGTGCTGGTGAAGGGATGGATGCCTGCACAGTTCCTAAGGTTGAGAAAACCCTTTTGGGTACCCAGTGTATCATGGAGCCGAGACTGCCTTCCAGTGTTTAGAGGAGGCCATCATGGAATAGAACCCAAGCAGAGAATCATCACTGACGGCGTCAGTCTTGTCTCTATTTGATAAACCTTAAATACCTTGTTTGAGGGAAGACTCAAAAAATCATAAGCAGATAAGGAACAATTACTATTCATTTAAATAAGGTTCAGTAAAAATTACTCAGAGAGCAGCAGAGTAGTAGTAACAGCAACAACAGCAAAAACATTTATGAATGCTGACTCAGTGCCCAACACAGCTTTTATGCCCCTTTTTATAAAGGGTCTTTTGAAATAATTTTAAGGGCTATGTACTATGATTATTCCCATTGACAGAAAGAATCTAACACATGGAGAGGATCAGTCACTTGCTCAAGAGATAGTGAGAAGATACAAGAGTTACAATTCAAAGATCCTGTGCTCACATTCACCACACTGCAAGAACACTTCGTAGCAACATCTGTGAAAAATGCTAATACATATGTGCACATGTTAGAGGAAAAACCATAGCTTTAAGCACTGTTATTCTGGAATAAATTGTGAAAATAGCCTGGCATGGTGGCCCGTGCCTGTAATCCAGCTACAGGCCAATCTGACTAATGTCAGCAAGACTCTGTCTCAGGATAAAAATGAAACAGGTTGGGGATGTTGCTCAGTGATAGAGCATTTACCTAACACAGGTGAGGCCCTGGATCCAGTCACCTGTATTGAAATAAATAAATAGAAATTATTTGGTGGCAGTAGTGAAATCCCATTGCAGTTCAACAGAAAAAGTGAAAAACTTGTGGGAAAAAAAAAATGGAAGAGGCACTAAATTGGATGGTCCTGTCTTTAAAGAAAGAATAATTCCTGTAGTTTTAAAATTATTTTATCTCTACAGAAAGATAGTACTTTATCCTATTCATTTTTGTTTAGCAGCTTAATGTCAGTATTAAAACCTGTATTTTAGAAAGGACTAATTGACCAATTCCACTAATCAATGTAAATGCAAGGTTTCAAAAGTTTTGAGGGAATTTGGTTAGCAATTGAAACCCAGCAGTGTATCCAGTGAAGAATACATCATGACCAAATCAAGTTTATCTTACAAACGTAAGGATGATTTAACATAAGGAAATCTATTCACATGTAAACCATTGTATCCAAAATTTAAAGAAGAAAAAGTCACATGTAATACATAACTTAAGGCATCCTGAGGCTTGATTGTCTTGGTAAAGTTCTTAGATGCAGGAAAGTCTGGCATCCTGGTTTAGAGTGAGCAGGCCAGAGAAGAATGTTTTCTGTCTTTCAGTCTATAGGCAGGCATGTGTGTAGGAGCTGGCAGGCATCCCAAATCTGGAGCTGGCTGGATGCTGTAGAGCTGCCAGCATGCTGTTGATAACCAACACCAGCCTGTGTAAGACTTGAATGTATCACTCAATTCATTTCCAAACTGACTTTGTCCCTCTCAAGCTTTTAAAAAATACTTCCTCTACCCCCAACTGCTGGGCCAGGAAGAACCTGCTCCCTTCCTGTCCCCATGAGAAAAAGGAAAACCGAGCTCCAGAATCATATGGACACAGAGCTCTGTGTTTTTGTTTAATGTGATGCTAGTCAGAAAACAAACCAGTATCACGCTTTCAGTTCCACTCGGTAGCTGAGATAGACTCTACCTGGATACTGTGAGTAGAATCAAAAGTCCAGGTGATTCTCAGATCATCTCTCTGCCTCTGTGTTAAACTATGCATTACCTGGCGTAATAACGAGCACTCTCTAAAATTATTAAGAAACAATTTAGAACTGTGGTCACCATCACTGTCTGTCCTGTGTCCCTATGAGCTTTTTTTTATCTTGTCATAGTTATAAAAATTGCATGCATTTGTGAACTCCACTTGCTGACCTTCTACTTATTCTGGGTAAATTTGGCTGGCAGTTGTTACCAGGGACCTTCATGTCACACATCCGTTGGGCACTTTTTGATCCTTTACGTGACCACTTTGCCATATTATATTTGGGATCGTTGGCATCAAAGTGAAGAGGGAATTATTCAATTCCCTGTCTTTTGGGGTAGCTCTGCTTTTTTGACTAGAAAAGGGCACAATATCATGATAAGTAATTTTTAAGGTTATAGAGTGGATGCCGGCTTAGCACAACTCTAGGCCTATTCCATCCTCTCTTGCTGAAGCCTCTGTACTCCGTCAGTTCTTCTCCTTGGCTGACGATTCCTTGGCTAGGTTGAACTGCAGTGCTGTGCCTCACTGCTCTGATCCACCCCTGTGCTTCTCATTACATAGTCACCCTCAGCGTTCTCCACTGCTGGCACACGTTTCCCACCACCTGGTGTCTAGTCACTCTGAAATATTTTCAGTCCATCTCTTATCCCCAGAACCTAGACTGCTGGAAATCTTCACACGTTGTCTCATGCATATCTCATGTCAAAGCATCCAAAGTTTGATATCTTCCCTAAAACTTGTTCCTTTTCTCTATTCTCTGTCTCTTTGGGCACCACCACTATGTATATACACTGTGACCTGAGTCATTAGTATCCCTCAGCTCTACCATTGTATAAACATTCAGCTCCAACCTTCTGGATGTTACTTACATTTTACTCTTTTCTCTCAAAGAATCTTCTATTTCGTTTCTCTGGCCTATGTCTTTATTTCTCACCTAGGCCAATGTGATAGTATCATAAGTGCTGTTTAACATAAGGAAATCTATTGATTTCTTGATTCTTGATTCTGTTGATTCTCTTAAGTCTATCCCTTGCTCAGTCTGCTAGGGTGATCTATCTAAAGTCAATGTCATGGCTCCTCTGCTTCTTAAATGTCAGTAGCTCTCTGCTCGTGGACTGATAAAGGCACAACAATGTTTCCATTTCATATCCTGCTGCAAATGCAGTTCTGTGAGCAGTTCCCAGCTTGCCTATTTATTCTTTGATAGTCGGGCTCCATCTTCTCTTGGACTGGGTTGTCACTGATTGTCACTGTTCCTCCTCTGTGCTCCCCAACTTTTTCTAGAAGACTTCAAATAAAATCACTGCGCCCCAGCACGTAAGTTCTGGTTGCCTGTTAGATCGTGAGCTAACTGGGAAAGGGGATTCACCTGTATTCTTACTTCTTGGGCCAACCTGACACCTGAAGGGATAAGAACATGTGCTGATAGGAACTGAACTGACCCCTCTGCCCATCCCGGAAGTGAAGCCTTGTGTTAAGAACCATTTCACATGGCTATGAGTTATTAAGGTGGTACTGAATAGTCTGATTTAGTATAAAAATTTGTTTACAGTTATTTTTTTGAATCCAGGTTGTCATGAAATAGCAAAGGCAGCATTTCTTCCTTTTTAAAATTCCTTAACCTTGATTTTACTACATTCACGTACATTGACATAAGGAAGGAATTTCCCCCTGTATTCATTCTGTAGTTCTCTAAAAGTCTATGTTTAATATCATGGGATTTTCTTTCTCTAAATTTGTCCAGAAGTTGGCTTGTAAGCAACAGAGAAAGAAAATCTTCCCTACAGAAATCTAAACTAATGGTATGCAATTTATTGACTTTTGGGACACCAGTTCTACTTGTCAGATGAGAAAACTGAATCAGCTATTGCAAACTTGTGGCCTGCAAATGCTATTTGCGCCAGGCAGTGTTAGTCCATACAATGTTTAAAAGATTATTTCAGAGGCAATATGTAAAGACTGAAGATTTCATATCAAAGTATGGATTTCTTCTCCCAAGAACTTGGAAGGTCTGGCAGCAACACATCTACAGTCCTGCATGACAACAGCCGAGTTGTGTGGAAGTGAAGATGGTGCACTAAGGAGATTCTGAGCACCCTCCACCTCTGGCCTTCTTTTCCATACTGGCTCCGGAAGACCTTGCAGCTGGCCAACCATTCCGTAGGTGCCAACCCTGGTTCAGAGACCGTGTCCATCTGAATTGCATAAGAACTTCTAAATTTTGGAGGTTCAGAGACAAAAATTGATAAAATCAAAGAACCTTAGGAAATATGATCAAATAATTTAACCTAATTAAGAGAATTACCACTCCTGAAAGCAGAAACATCTTTCTAAGTGATGTAAGAGTAATACAGTGGAGCATATTTTTTTACTGCAAACCAAAACAAACAAGAGTGTACTTTACAGCTATCCAAATGGTGCAAAGTCAGGGATAGATTTTCAAAGCATTAAATGGGAATCTGTCCACCTGATCTCAATTAGTGCTAATAAAAACCACATAGCTCTGTGCTTTGAAAATTTCTCCTAGGTGTTTCCTTATGAATATTTATGCAATCAGAAGTAAAATGCATAGCTAAGCCCAACCCACTGGATATTGTTGAGCTATAGCAGCATTTGAAAGTTTTTTGAATTCCAGTGCAAATATATTTACCTGGAAGCATGTTTTTAAAGCAAAGTAGAATTAACTGAGTGCCACATACTGGAAAGAGATAGAATTAAAAGGGAAAACATTTGGGTTTAAGTATCCATCGATGCCATCTCTTTGTCTTCAGTCTCTCTGAGCCTGATTTTTCCTGCCTGTAGAGCAGGTATATTACTGAATATTCCTAACCTCAGGATTTTTTGTGGGCTTTCAGTGAAACTGCACATGAGAAAGTGAGAAGAGCCTTATAAATAAACTAAACCATTGTATAAATTCCAGAGTTTACTATTATGTCAAAAGGTAAGAGATAAAAAGCTAGTTTTTGCTTATTTCTTAACTCTTTTTTTTCCTTGTACCAACATTTCTTCTCCTTATAGCTGGGCTCAAACTTGAAATCCTCCTGCTTCAGCATCTTAGAGTCCTGAGACTATACACAAGTACCACAATGCCTGGCTCCATGGCTTACTGTTTTGGGGTCAGAGTGTCCTGTCATACTGAGGCCTGCACTCACTCACTTATCACTTACCATCCTGAACATTTTCTAGTCACTCATTTTATTTAGATAATAATTCTTAATTTGTTTTCTTTTATTAGAAATTAAGTGCTAGCCATTAGCTTTATCACTCAGTTAATATGTGTAAGTCACAAAATCTTTTGGATTACATTTTGTACTTCAAGACAGTCTATTTGCCATGTTTAACATAATAGAATACAGCAGCTGCATGAAAATACCTGGCACGTGAACACCCACTCTGAGAACTACTCATTATCTGGTCAGAGCCCCCAGCACGTTTCTCTTGGTGCTCAAAACTTGGATTCATGAGTAGGACACTCCTGCCCACCCCCAGCATGGCTCTTATGAGGAAAGGATTTGACGCCGCTTTTGCCTTGAGCCTTTCTCAGACAGATGATACCAGGAAAAGTTCACTGCTGTTTTTTAAAACAGCTTCCTCATTCATTCATTCATTCATTCATTCAAGAAATCCTTAGTTGCCAAGCATCTGACTGTGCTGAGACCTTGAGAAGACAGAAGCGTAGCAAAGCTGCTGCCTGCACACAGACTGTGTTACTACGGAGAAGAGAGGAGCGGGAGTCCGCACAGGGGTGGGGAGGGTGCGATCTAGAAGAGTCTGGGAGACAGTGAGAAGGAAGGAGTCCCGGGCAGCTGTCCCCTCCTGGCCTCAGGTGCTCAGCGAGGGCCTCCCTGGGTAGGACCCAGCAGAGATGAGCCCTGAAGAACGGGAAGTTCCCGTATGAATGCCACCCCCACTGGGGTGGAGCGAGTCAACCGCCTCCGCATCTTACAGTGTTTAGGGGAGAAGTGCACACGGAGAGGCTGAGCTTTTTAAATAAGCCTTCCTACAAGCGTTTCAATGGGAAATGTACGCACCGATTTAGAATATATGAAAGCTGACAATGTAACCAACCAGTTACCTTATCAGGTAATGTATTATCAAAGGTTTAAGCTTGTCTTTTAGAGAGGTTCAGGAATTGGGCCTTCTCATAGATCTGAAGATTATAATACGGAGACACTTAAAACTGGAATGGCCGTTGCTGGCGGGGGTGGTACATTTTTAAAAATAATGTAAAAATGGCAACATGTCCTAGCAATACTGGTGAAGGAGAGCAGTTAGTATTTCTGTTCTTTAAATTTTGAAATATTTTAAATATATAGAAATTTAGAAATAATGGGGCTGGGGATATAGCTCAGTGGAGTAAGCACCTGCCTAGCAAGTGCAAGGTCCTGAGTTCAATCCCCAGTACCACAAGAAAAAGAAATCCAGAAAAAGTGATACAACCGAGACTTGCATGCACCGACCTATTTTGTAAAAGGTCGCATTTTCATTACTGCACTTTCCAAGTCTTTTTACAGTTTTAAAAAAGAAATGAGATATGAAGTAAGCGTTATATGTTGGGATACTGGGCATTAACCTCCCCTCTCCTCCATCCTCCCAGGGTGGCTGGAATTCTGGATTTGATGGTTACCATCCCCCATAGGTCTTTCAGCTGTCACTGCAGCTCTACATCTAGGTTATGGTGCGTTGCAAAATCTAAGTAAAAAGCAACTTATCTGTGTCACCCTTAAACTTGTTTTACCCCAGGAGCGTATGTATATATGCAGATTATATGTGTTTACGCATACACCCACAAATACTCGAAGGGATAAAGCAAATGTTTTATTACTCATGTGGATGTGTGTAGCTCTAGTGCATTCGTTTTGTTGCCATAGGACAGCAAATATACCGCAATTTTAACATCACACCTCCTGCTGGTACAAACTTAAATACCTTCTCTCTTTTAAAAATGTTTTATGGGGCTGGAGGTATAGCTCAGTGGTGTAAGTGCTTGCCCGCTAAGCACTAAGGCCCTGAGTTCGATCCCCGATCCCGGAAAAAAAAAAAAAAAGGAACGGATAAAAATGTTTTATGTTAAAAAATACTTTTAGTGATTTAAAACAGTATCACGGTGAATATTTCTGAGTATTGTTCTTTTTGCTGATGCATAAGAATTTCTCTAGGGAGCAGGTCTAGAAGTGAAATTGTTAGGTGTTGTGTTAGCAATGTTCCTTTACTATAACAAATACCCGTGACAAACAGCTTATAAAGAGAAAGGGAACACTGAGCCTCACAGGTTTGGAGATTTCAATTCGTAATTAGCTGGCCCTGTTGCTTTGGGCCTGTGATGAGATGGCTCACCGTAGTTAGCGTGCACAGCAGGGGAAAGTCGCTCATCTCCTACCCAGGCCAGGGGGCACTGGGGGCAGCACGGTTCCACTGTCCCCTTCAAGGCACATTGCAGTGACCTGTGGGCCTGTCCCTCAGGCCCAGTTGTACCACTCTAGGGACTCAGGCTTTAACACATGGAACTTTGGGTGACAATTATAGCCCAGACAATACTAGGTATGAAGGACCCTTACTTTTTAACAAAATTGATATATATGTTTGTGTTCCAGCAGCAGTGGATAAGGATTCTTATTCTAAATTCTTCAGCACCCCAAATGATTAGAGTTCATAATTTTTGGTGGTCTGCATATGAAATGAGTTGTCATCTTAACTTACATTTTCTTAAATGAGGTCATATTTTAAAAATTTGAAAGTGCAAAAGTGAAAGGTGCTCTTAGAAAGCTCTGTAACTGAGGACCTCTTGTACTAATGCAGTTGTCTCTGACAGAAAGTTATCTAAGTAACAGAACAACTTCTCCCAAAAATTGTATTAAAGTTTTAAAAATCACAGTCTCCAATTCATGTCAGCCTACCATACCACATCCATTTATGAAATTCTTCCAGAACTTAGACTGATGCCAATTTTCCAATGCCTGATGCCTCTAATTTTTGTTATTAGTGTAATAATAAAAGTTATTCTTTTATTATAGAATCTTCTTGAGACCTAGAGATTGATGTACTTTCTAAGAGTTCTTATGACTTAACACATAGATACAAGGGGATTGCTAGATCCCAAAAATGTAAAAAGTAAGCATATATATATATATATATATATATTTATACACGTACATATGCACACATATATATTCATACACAAACACATGCATATGTCCTCTGCTAATAAATGAGAAAATGCTGTACCTTTAAAGCACAACATTGGGCTGGGGATATAGCTCAGTGGAATAAGCGCTTGCCTAGCAAGTGCAGGGTCCTGAGTTCGATCCCCAGTACCGCAAAAAAAATAAATAAATAAAAAAAATAAAGCACAACACTGTTTATCTGTTTCCTATTAGTGCATACCTTTTAAGGAGATAAGTGGCAACAGTAAGGAACTGAAAAAGAATCTTGTGTAAAATTTTACATGTGCTGAAATATTTTGGCAGTGAATTAATAGAATTTAAGTTTTAGTAAGTTTATAGTAAGTGTAATATACTTACTAGGTCGATATGTTACCTCTGGTATACCATTAGCCATTGGGACAATTGGGACACCTGTTTCTTAAAATTTACATATGTCCATGAAGGTAGGAAAGCTGGAAATATTTTTACATCATAAGTTGATGTGTATTTTAGAAATTTATAGTACAAAGAAATTCAGTATTCTACAGAAGTCATTACCTCTAAGTACAACTTCAATTCAGTATAATATAACTTTAATTATGAAAATAAAGCTTTTATCTACCTTCATCTCATTTTGATGTCTTCATTTTTATTATAATTTTATATTATAAAAATTTTATATTATATATAAAATATAATTTTATATTATCCTTTTGTAAATATCATGTAATTCACTAGTTTTACTCTAACAGTTGGAAGATCAGATAGGAGCCTTAACATATGTGTTCTGCCATCTCATCTTGAATATCATTAGTAAAAACAAGGGTGGTTGTGATATGTAATGAAAATGCAGATTAATAACATAATTAGCCTGTTGTAAAACAAATTTTAAAGTGCCCCAGGCTTTAAAGGCATTACTCTGGATCTGTGCCCTTGTTGTGTGCTTTTTTATATCATAAGAGCCTAGAAAGAACCTGTTTAACTAGAATATCAGTATACCCCAATGACACACAAGAGAGACAATTATAAGTGGTGTGGGGGGGTAGGGGCCTAAGGGTGTGTGGTTACTGGGGAAGGATCCTGGAATATCGTCACCTTCCTCTCAAGAACTAGAAGTGGAGGATCTTCAATTTTAGACACACTTCTCTGCATGATTGGTATGTACAACCTAGAATCCTAGCTTTACAGATAACACCACAAATATCCATTTAATAAAAGAGCACTGATAAATTTACTGAGATCTGGTAAAAAATGAATTTTAATTGTTTTTAGTCTTTCATGAAACCCAAACTGTTATGTTCCAGTTGCTCCTAAATCATTGTGTGCATGTTTTCCACAAGCCTCACCCTCTCTTTCCTTTGCCTCCCAAACTTCCTTAAAGTTTTCATGTGCTAGCATATAATAGCAAGAAGAAGAAAAGGAAGTTCCTTTTTGCATTAGCTTCGAGGAGACTTGACTATACTTGAAGACTGGAGGAAAGAGGAGGAAGATTAACATAAGAGAATGATGTTCTCTGTGTGCAACTAGTCAATTTTATCTGAAGGGACACCATGGTTTTAAATTGCTTTCATTTAATACAATATCTAACTGAAGGTTTCAAGAATATTTCAAGGGACAAAGACAATATGAGAAATGGCCTTTTGAGAAGAAGCTCATGTGTGTGGTGAACCTGAACGGAGCTTAGGGACAACTGCAGAGAGGAAGTACAAGCAACCCTGGGAACGCCCTCAACTGCGGGAAGGGATGAGGACTAGGTCATTCCAGCATGGCCAGAAGGAAGCCTGGTTATGCAAGGGGCAGGATTGCAGGCAGGTGAGAACAGCTTGTGTTGGATCATTTCCAGCTGCCATGATAAATGGGGGGAGCTGAGCCTCACCCTCAAATCTATGAAGGATTTTAAAACAGGGCATAGAGTGAGCTTGATATTGCATGAAAGTGATTTGTCAGGGTGGGCACTGTCCTGTGGAGAGATCAGGTTTGGAGCTGAGAAGTCTGTTAAAGCAGAGCTATTAGAGTTCACATACAACTTACTTGTGGAATTTTATTTCACAATCTATTGCATCCTGCTTCTGAGCATACAGTGGCAAACAAAACCTAAGAACAAACACTAATTGTAATGGCTGACACCTTGTGTCAACTTGAGAGGTTAGAAGTTTAACTCAGCAAGAGGCCAGGGTCCTCAGTTTGTAAACATCCTGAGCTTGTGGAAGAGGAGGGAAAGGAGATGGCATGGGCGGGGGATAGCCAACATGCAATGTAAGGTAGGGAAAGAGCTTTAGCTCTTGCTGCTTTTGCTGTCTTCTGCCGCCTTGAAGTGTGCCCCTGTGCCATGCCACTCTGCCTTGGAGCCAGCTCATCATGGACTGAAACAAGCTCCACAAACTGAGCTAAATAAACCTTTCCTTCCTTCATTTTGGGCATCAGGTATTTTGTCTCAGCAACGAGAGAAAAGTAACCAAGACGCCGATATATGTGCCTGTTTTAAGGAAACAATCTCTTCAAGTGCATAGGTGGTCTTTCCGACATTTAAATCCTGACCCACGGTTCTGGATTCTCTAGTCCACCTTTTCTTCTCCTCTTCCTGCCTGAGTGAGGGAAGCTCCCCAAGGCTCATGCAGGTTTCATCCTGGACTTGGGGTAGGCAGAGCTGGTGCACCCAGGGCATCTACTCACTGAGTGTTTCCTTTGGCCCAGTGAAGAAGTCCTCATTCTGCTGCATCGTTCCGAGCCCCGGGTGTGGCTGTGCCTGTGTGGTCCTGTCCAGCATGATGCTGGTCCCTAACTCTTCAGTGCTTCATCCCTACACTAGGCCTCAGACTCAAGGGACCCAGCTGCAGCGTCCTCATTCTTGAGGAGGCCCCGTTAGAGCAACAGGCCTGAGGAACACTTTCACATAGGGAAAGGAATTCCAAGACTTACTTGTGTTTTGATAAATGGTTGTTAACCCCAAACCTTGAAAGCCAGTTTATAGAATTTATCTTACATATGAGTCTGGTCAGTTTTCACAAAATAAAAATAATTATTTTCATTTATTTACTTAATTAGCTCATGATTTTAATTGATTTCGTCCCCTATAAGCATTTAAACATTAATCCTACTTAATTCCTGAGATGCCTCTAATTATGATCACGGAACTATGACTTAAAGATGCAATAAGGGTTTTTAATATTTAAAAGTTGACAGGGAATATACAGAGAAATCTAGTGATCATAAAATGTACTGTCTTTCCTCTCCTCAAACCTTAAATTAGTCCAAATTAACACTTATTTCTTCATTCATTTATTTACATTTTACATTTCATTGTGAAATGTAACTCATATGTACTTCTTAATTTTTAAAAACTTATTTCTGTAGATTTCTGGGGCTCTGGCAATCTTTTCCTATCTGAAGGGAATACAGTCTACGGCCATACCACCCTGAACGCGCCCTATCTCATCTGAAGGGAATACCACCTCATGTCAGACAAGCTCTGACATGTTCTAGAGACCCTGGTGTTTGAGAGAAATTAGAGTCAGTAGAAAAAGAGTAGACCTCAAAAGAGATCAAGAGGGAAGAAGCAGAAAGTTGGGTCAAAGATACAAATGGGAGTTTTGTGATAGGACCTCCTGAGGAGGACATTGGAAGAGAAAATAAAAAGCGATGTCAGGTGCTACAACTAAGATTAAACTAAGATGCTGTAGTTCTGACACCAAAGGACAAAGATTGTATGACTCCACTAATTGGCGGTCCTAACCCTAGTCAGGTTGATAGAAACAGAAAATAGAATTGTGGTTGCCAAGGGATGGAGGGAGGGAAAAATAATGAGCTAGTGCTTAGTGGTTACAGAGTTCCCGTTTGAGAAGATGAAAAGCTCTGGAGATGGTGTGATGACTGCAGAACACTGTGAATGTGTTTCCTATGTCCCTGAACCGTACACTTAAAGAGAGCTAAAATAGTAAATAAAATGCTAGGCATGTACTATGATTATTTTCCATAATAAAAATGCTACATGTAAAGTAACTAAGGTAAACACAGAGATGTGTATTAGTTTTGATAATATACATGTGATTGGTAACTTTAAGAACAGTTCAGCAGAATGACAGTTATTTCCATCAGCACTGCAATCCACCCTTCATGGAATGCACCCACAATTCTGTGTGTTCATAATTCTGTGCAGTGGCTGAGCTCAGACGAGTGGCCTTCCTTTTGGCACCACCTGGATTGTCTCCCAATGTCTATTAAGAAGTAGATGGAGCTAGAATGTTCCATATGCCTTGTATCTCACATGTCTTCCTTTGGTGGGCTGACTGGTAGGCTAAGTGTGACGGTTAATCTTTATTGTCAGCTTGGCTGGGCTGAGAGATGCCTAGGAGATTGGCAAAGCATATTTATGGGTCATGAGGACATGACGTTGGGTCCCCTCCTCCCTGGCTTTTCCCCGTCTCTCTGCTTCTCAGCCACTGTGGGGTACAGAGCTATCCTCCCACATGCCCTTCTACCATGGTGTTCCTGCTTGGAAACCAAGAAACTAAGGACTAAAACCTCTGATGCTGTAAGCCAAAATAAACCATTTCCTCCTTTAAATTGTTTTTCACAGGTATTTGGTTACATCATTCAGCAACTGATCAATATACAGGAGTCTTTTCTTTCACTACGTGACTAGCAAATGATTCTTTGTTGTGGCTGGGTCTATAGTCATCATTCCCGGAGGGTGAGATCTAATATGCAAGCACCAAATCTTTGTTTATATCATTCTTGCTAATGTCTCTTTCACTAAACCGGTACTTGGAGAGGCATGGCTCATTGGGAGCTTTCGCAGTACTAAACTACCACGGTGAGACAAAGGATAGTGATGGATAAAAGGCTGATAAAGTAGAAAAGAGAAAGACATTTACATCAGGCTGGTGAGTACAGAGAAACAAAAATGTATACAAAGTCAAGAGATAAGAAGAAGGAGGCTGCAGAACGGCACTGGTAGAGGAAGGGCTGCATTGGATAGTTTAATGCAATAATCTTGAAAATACTCTCAGTTAACTGTCAATTATTTAGAAACTGATTGTTCAGGCTCTTTGTGTTTATCTCATGTTGTTGTATGAGCAAGAAAGCAGAAAGCAGAAATCAATGGAGATGAAAGTAAAATCAGTGGTGCTTACGGTTTATGCAGAGGGACTAAAATCATTCGTAATTCCTTTATTGCCTCAAACCACATCCAACCTACAATTCCTATTGGCTGTCACTCAAAATACACCCTAGTGTGATCACATGGCATCAGTTCCCCAAAGGAAGCTCTAGTCTAGATTACCACTACTTCTCACGCACAGCCCCTAATTTGACCTCCTGCCTCGTCCCTTGCTCCCCTACAGTTTATCCTTCTTACGGCAGGCAGCCAGAGTGGTCTTTCTTGCATGTAAATCAATTCATGTCACTTTTTTGTTCAAAAGCTAAATAGAATCAAGCAAACCAAAATTACCTCTGGTACCGTTCCGTCTTCGCTCCACCTAAGACAAGATCCCAGTGTTCCCTAACCTACGGTACTCCACGCCCCACACCCTGCCTTCACCCTCCTCTTTCCTTGTTGTTCACGGCTGTCCGCCTCTCTCTCTTTCTTCCCCACACTTTCCAGGACTCTTGAACCTGCTGCTGTCTTTATACATCCCCTCCCTGCCCGCTGCTTCCATTGTACAAGTACCTCACCCTTTCAGCATCCAGCCTCCACCTGGTGACTGTCCCCAGAGGCTTCCTTGACGAACTAAGAGCACCTACTTCTTTCCTGTTTCCTGTTAGGTGCATTCATTTCTTTAAAACTATTTTTCAGTAATTAATATACAAATACATATAGAAACAGAACGTTTCTATTTTAAGTTTAACTAAAATTACAAGTACATAATTTCAAAAGTCAGGTAACTGTTATTGGCAGGCGATTCTCCTACCTCCCTTTGGCCTTCCTTACCCTTTCTTATTGAAACTACTTCTAGGTTTTCAGTTGAACGTTCAATGGTATTATTTGTGGATAATTCCACTTGGGGTGTTACCTGCTAACTTGTCATTACGGAAGATGAAAATACGTCTCTCACCTTCTGCCACTGATGATGCATGTGCAAGCCAACACTGTCAGTTCTGTAGCCCTTCCAGTTTGTGTATCTTCTGATCTTTGTTTGATCAATTTCTGGTGTTTGCATTACTCCACCTATTACAGAAGCTTTTACAGCAGTGTGTAGTGTTTTGATTATTTTTTTTAAGTACATATATAAACTGCACAAACACATACACACACACACATGAGAAATATGTATAGTGAGATGATTGACCTACTTCTTCCCATTTCCCCTTCCTTGGTTACCCTGGCAAAGGCCATTCTGCTCTCTGTTTCTATGTATTCAACTTAAGGAGAAGATTCTACATATAAATAAGGTCCTGCAGTATCCTTCTTTCTGTGTCTGGCTTGTTTCATGTAGTATAATTTCTTGTACTTTCATCTATGTCAGTGGTGGTGGACTCGTGCCATGCGTGCCACAGCTGGCTGTTTGTTATCATTGCAAGTTCTGAAAGCTTTGCCATCCCTGACCCGTGCTAGTACAAATGGCAGGATCTCCATATTTAAGGCTTAAATATATTCCATTATGTTTATCTTGTAAAACTCCTTTTCTGGACAGGATACCAAAGACAGGCAAGCAAAGCAAAAATAAATTAGGACCAATAGCTTCTGCTGAGCAAGGGAATTAATTCAGAAAGTGAAAAGACAACCTGTATATGACTTGCATCTATGTCTCCCAAAGCATCGTGTACTCATAGGTGGGATTTTCTGGAGCTCTCTAGAACTAGGGCATATGATACTGGGGTTAAGGGTGTGTGGTTCTGAGTTAGCCTGCTGACTGGAATTAGTATAGTTGTGGATGTGATGCGGATAATGGAAGCCCAGCCCTGGGCCTGGGTGGCACCAATCATGAGGTCTATGGCCTTGACAGAATATAAAGGAAGAAAAAGAAGGAAGGCTGCTGCTGCTTGCTGCCTTTTGCCTGCCATGCTATGAACTGTGTCTCCTCTGAGATGCCCCTTGGCAAGGCCACCCTGCTTTGGAGCCAGCTGACTATGGATGGAAACCTCTACAAACTGTGAACTGAAATAAACCTCTCCTCCTGTAACTTGTGAGTGTTGGGTATTTTGTCCCAGCAATGAGAAAAGTAATTAAAACAGCTTGAATGTGAGGTCTTCCTTACAGGATTTGAATCCATTCTGAATTGTTTATGCATGGTATAGTACAATCATTCATTTACATGTGGACATCTAGTTTTGCCATCACCATTTACTGAAAAGGCCATCCCCCCCCCCCATGTGTCTCCTTAGTGGTCTTGTAAAGCTGACCCTAATGCATGGCTTTATTTGACTATATTCTGTTCCAACGGCCTGTGCGTTTGTGTCTATGCTAGAGCTGTGTTGTTTTGATTGTTATCCCTTAATAATGTTATCTGAAATCTGGCAGTGAGTTGGCTCCGACTTTATTTTCCTTTCCTGAGATTGTTTTGCCTACCTAGTGTCTTTTGTGGGTCTATATAAATTTTATAATTGTTTTATCTGTGGAATTCTGATAGGCACCACATTGAATTTGTAGATTGCTTTGGTAGAATAGACATTGTAACAATACTCGTTTTTTGATTCACGAACACAAGGTATCTTTCTATTTGTGTCTTTTTCAATCTCTTTAATCACTGTTTTATAGTTTTCAGGGGATAGATATTTCACTGATTAAAATTTCTCCCTAAGTAAATTATTCTTTTCGATGCTACTGCAAATGGGATTTTCTTTATTTCTTTTCTAAGGAGGATCATTGTTGGTACAAAGAAGTGCAGTTGATTTTTCTCTCTTGATCTTATACCCTACTTTACTGAATTTATCTCTTAGTTGTAGTTATTTTGTGAAGTCTTTAGTCTTTTCTATGTATAGAATTTTACCTTTTGCAAGCAAGAATGATTTTACTTTGGGCTTTCTGACTTGGATACATTTGTCTTTTGTTTCTGCCTGATTATTCTTGTTGGTATTTCCAGTACTGTATTGGATAGAAAGGGCGAAAGGTTAGCTGTAGGTTTTTCATAAATGATCTTAAAATACTGTGTTGAGGAAATTTCTTTCTATCCATGTCTTGTTGAAATTTTAAAATAAAAAGATGTTAAACTTTGTCAAATATTCTCCCTGTACTTATTGAGATGATTGTGTCATTTTTTATCTTTAATTTTGTTAATGTGGTATATCACAATGACTGGCTTGGAATGTTAGATCAACTTTGCACCCCAGGCATAGATCCATTTGGTCATGGTGTTTGATCTTTCTGCTGTGTTGTTGAATTCAGTTTTCTTATTCCTTTCAATAAATCATTTTCATGATCTTTCTTGTTTAACTCTGTTTCCTATATGTTCAGACATATCAATTATTCTGTTAATTCATTCATCTTAAGGAAAACTTTCCTAGGATTATTTAACCTCCAGCCTAGACTGTTATATTTGGTACATAGCCATTATGTCAGAATTTCCCTTTACTATCAACAGAAGGGATTATAGTCATCTTTCTCCTATTTCGATGTTCTATTTCATAAAGTGTTTGCTCCCTAATTTTGATGGAACATATCTGTTAGCTTCATGGGAAACAATAGCTGGGAAATGAATTGTTTGAAAATTCGCATGTATTAAAATATCCTTATTTTTAATTTTTCTAGTTGTTATAAAATTTGATAGATTTTAAAGCTCTAGGTTAAGAATTTCTTTTCTTTAAAGAATTTAAGGCCACTGCTCTTTAACCTTTGAGAAATACGTCTTTCAGTTAAGAAATCTGAAGTCATTGCCCTTGTTTTGTCCATGATCAGATTTTTTTTCCTTCTCTCGAAGATTGTAGAATCTACCGCTTATTCCCAGTGTTCTCAGATCTCTCAACTACAGCCATCGGAGGGGGTCTGCTTTTATCCATTTTGAGGGGTACTCACTGAGCCCTTTCACCTGGAAAATCTATGTCCTAGGAAACATTTTAGAAACATTTGCTTAAATTTTGCCCTTCATTTTCTGTACTTTCTTTCTAAAGCTTCAGTTACTTGAACGCTGGGCCACCAACGCTACTGCTCTTCATTTCTGATGCTCCGCTCCTATTTTTTTAGAAAATTTTTTTTATTTTTAAAAGTATAAAACACAAAGAAAACCAGAGAAAACCAACAACAACAAAAAAAGGAAAACATTAACAAAAAGACACAAAGCAGCGCAAGAGCAGCACAATCAAAACGAAAGTATAGACAAAGTGACAGGGAATCACCAGTGGCTGCTGCACCGCACATTGGTAACTTCAAAGTGCAAGCTCCTGAAATCACATACAGACATACAATCTTGGTCAACCAATCATGAACTGTTCCTTACCATAAAGCCACACAGGTCAATAGTGGCACCAGGTTAGCCATGCTGCATATACACACAGATACATATTTGTCTCTTGCTTCCTTTTCTTCCTCCCTTCATCCCACCTGCTCCCTACCTTTGAGCAGATTCCCTTCACACCCCCAATCCACATTCCCACCTTTAGATTCCCATACCAGTGATACAATACGTTGCCTGCACATGAACCTCTGATTTATTTCACTTACAAGTATGGTGTCCAATTGTGAACATTTGCCTACAAAAGCCCCAAATCTGTCCTTCTTTATAGCTGAGTAATATTCCATTATATAAAAATGCCACAGTTTTTATAATCCAGTCCTCTGTGGATGAACATTTGGGTTGCTTCCACAATTTAGCTATTACACATTGTGCTGCTATAAACATGGGTGCACATATATCATGGTGATATGATGCTTTCAGATCTTCTGGGAAAGTACCCAGAAGGGGAATAGCTGGGTTGAGTGGGACCTCTAGACCTAGTTTGCTGAGGAATCTCCAAACCGATCTCCATAGTGGTTTCACCGGTCTGTATTCCTACCAACAATGCAAAAGAGTTCCTAGTTCTCCACAGCCTGGCCAGCATTTGTTATTGGATGATTTCTTAATGCTGGCCAATCTTACTGGGGTGAGATGAAATCTCAATGTTGTTTTTATTTGCATTTCTCAAATGACTAAGGATGTAGAACACTTTCTCATATATTTATTTGCCATTTGTATTTCTTTATCTGAGAAGTGTGTATTCATCTCAGATGCCCATTTCTGGATTGAGTCTTTGAATTTGGACAGGTTCATGTTTTTTAATTCTTTGTTTGTTCTAGATAGAAGACCTTTGTCTGAGGGACAGCCAGCTAGTATTTTTTACCAATTTGTGGGTTTTCTTTTCACTTTTCTGGTGATTTCTTTAGATGTACAAAAACTTTTCAGTAAGATGAGGTCCCAGTTACTGATTCTTTGAAGTGTTACAAACTGTCCCTTGCAGTTTCATTTTTGTTCATGAACTCTCTGCCTACTCCTATGTCTTCAAGATTTTTACTTACTTTCTCTTCCAATAGATTCAGTGTTTCTGTTTCAATATTGAGATCTGTGGTCCATTTTTGACTTGAGTTTGGTGCATGGTGATAGACTTGGGTCTATTTTCAGTCTTTGGGAAGAAGCAAGCCAATTTTTCCAGCACCATTTATTAAACAGGCTATCTTTTTTCCAGTGAGTTTGTTTGGCCCCTTTGTCAAATGTTAGGTGGCTGAGTGTGTTTATGGTTATAGCTGAATCTTCCAGTCTGTTCCACTGATTCTCAGGTCTGTTTTTGAGCCAGTACCAGGTTGATTTTATTACAGTAGCTTTGTAGTATAATTTCAGGTCAGGGATTGTGATTCCACCTGACTTGTCCTTGTTGCCCAGGATTGCTTTTGCTATTCTGGGTCTCTTCTGGTTCCAGATGAACTTAAGGCATGTTTTCTCTAGATCTGTGAGGTATGTTGATGGTAGTTTAATGAGAATTGCATTGAATCTGTACAACAATTTTGGTAGTATGGCCATTTTCACAATGTTGGTTTTTCCTAACCATGAGCAGGGAATGTTTTTCCATTTATTCAAATCCTCATCGATCTCTTTTTTCAGAGTACTGTAGTTTTCATTGAATAAGTCTTTTACATCCTTTGTTTGACTCCTAAATATTTCAATTTCTTGGATGCTATTGTAAAAGGTATGGTTTCCTTAATTTCTCTCTCAGACTGTTTGTTGTTTGTGTATAGGAATGCTATTGATTTTTGGGTGTTGACTTTTTATCCAGCTACTCTGCTGAATTTGTCAATTAATTGAAGGAGTCTTCTTGTAGAGCTTTTGTGGTCTTCCAGGTAAAGAATCATGTCATCTGCAAATAGTGGTAGTTTTACTTCTTCCTTTCCTATCCTTATTCCTTTTATTTCTCTATCTTGTCTAATTGCTCTGGCTAATACTTCCAGAACTATGCTGCATAGGAGTGGTGACAGTGGACATCCTTGTCTTGCTCCTGAGTTTAAAGTTGAAGCTTTCAGTTTTTGCCCATTTAGTATGATGTTGGCTGTTAGTTTGTCATAGATGGCTTTGATCAGATTGAGGTAAATGCCACCTATTCCTATTTTTTTCTAGGGTTTTTAACATGAATGCATGTTGGACTTTATTGAAAGTTTTTTCCCCATCTATTGAGATGATCATGTGGTTTTTGTCTTTGACTCTATTGATATGATGTATTACATTAATTGATTTGTGAATATTGAACCATCCCTGCATTTCTGGAATAAATCCAACCTGGTCATGGTGTATAATTTTCCTTATGATTAACTGCATTCTATTTGCTAGTATTTTATTGAATATCTTTGCATCTACGTTCATTAGGGAAATTGGCCTCTAGTTCTCTTTCTTAGTTGGGTCCTTCTCTGGTTTTGGTATTAATATAATACTTGCCTCCAGAAATGAGTTACGGAGAATTGCTCTCTTTTCAATTTCATTGAAGAGTTTGAGGAGTGTTGGCATTAAATCTGCGCTGAATGTTTTATAGAATTCTGCTGTGAATCCATCAGGGCCTGGGCTTTTCTTTGTTGGTAAGTTTTTAATGATGTTTTCAATCTCATTAATTGATATTGGGTTGTTTAGGATATTTGTATCTTCCTGATTCAATTTTGGTAGCTCGTACATTTTTTAAAGTAGGTATTAATGATCTTTTGAATTTCTGTGGGATCTGTAGTGATTTCATCCTTTTCATTCCTTATTGCTTGAATTTGAATTCTTTCCTTTCTGTTTTTGATAAGGTTGGCTAGGGGTTTATCAATTTTATTTATTCTTTCGAAGAACCAACTCTTTGATTCATTTATTTTTTTGTAGTGTTTTCATCATCTCAATTGCATTTATTTCTGCCCTGAGATTTATAATCTCCTCCCTTCTTTGGGCTTTTGGTTTGGCTTATTCTTCTTTTTCTAGAAGTTTGAGGTGTAGCATTAGGCTATTCGTTTGCTCTCTTTCTGTTTTCTTTATATGTAAGTTCATCGCTATCAATTTCCCTCTGAGGACTGCTTTCTTTGCATCCCACAGATTCTGGTAGGTTGTATTTGCATTTTCATCTGTTTGTACATATTTTTTCATTTCTTCTTTAATTTCTTGTGTAACCCATTGGTTATTCAGGAGCTTGTTGTCTAATTTCCAAGTGTTTATGGGGTTTTTTGGAGTTCCCTTTGTCATTAATTTCCAATCTCATTGCACTGTGGTCAGATATTATGCATGGGATAATTTCAATTCTTTTGCATTTAGGTAGGTATGCTCTATGGGCCAGAATGTGGTCTATTTTAGAGAAAGACCCATGTGCAGCTGAGAAAAATGTGTATTCTGATGTTGTACGGGGGAACACTCTGTATACATCTACTAAGTCCATTTGTTCGCAACTTTGGTTCAGGTTTCTTATTTCTTTGCAGAGTTTTTGTCCAGTTGACCTGTCTCTTTGCATCAAAGGGGTGTTTAGGTCCCCTAAGACAGTGGTGTTATTAATTATTTGGTTCTTCATGTCTGTTAAGATTTGACTTATAAAGTTTGGTGCTCCAGTATTTGATGCATAAATGTTTAGCATTGTTATCTCTTCCTCTTGCAGCTTTCCCCTAACTAGTATGTAGTGGCCTTCTTTATCTCTTTTGATTGTTTTTGGATTGAAGTTTACATTATCTGCAAACGTAATAGCTACTCTTGCTTTTTTCTGGGAACATGTGCCATGGAGAATTGTTTTCCATCCTTTAACTTTCAGTCTGTGGATTTCCTTTTGAGCAGTATGTGTTTCATGTATACAGCATATTGTTAGATTTTGTTTCTTAATCCATTGTGCCAGTCTGTTTCTTTTTACTGGTGAATTGAGGCCATTTACATTAATGGTTGTAACTGTTATATGTTGACTTGTTCTTGTCATGCTACTTACTTGTTATTGCTTTCCTATTTTTGGTATCTGTTTACTTCCTTGTTTTGCTTAAAGTTTCCTTTCTATTGTTGTTCTCAAGATTGTGGTCTGCTTTTTCTGTCAAGAATTTCTTTTAGTGCTTTATGTAATGTTGATTTGGCACTCATGAAGTTCTTCAGTTCTTTGTCATGGAAATATTTTATTTCTCCATTGAATTTGAAGGATAGTTTTGTAGGGTACATCAGTCTGGGTTGGAAGCTGTTTTGTTTCAGAACCTGTAATACCTTGCTCCAAGGTCTTCTTGATTTCATGGTTTCTGTTGAGAAGTCTGCTGTGATTCTGATGGGCTTACCTTTATAGGTGATCTATTTCTTTTCTCTAGCTGCTTTTAATATTGTGTTATTTTGCTGCATGTCTGGGATCTTGACTATTATATGTCTAGGTGTGGTTTTATTTGGGTTATGGCTTGTTAGGGTTCTATATGCTTCATTCAACTGCACTTCAATATCTCTTACCATGTTTGGGAAATTTTCTGCTATTATTTCTGCAAATATTCTTTTTATATCATTTGTGTTGCCTCCTACTGTTTCATTGATTCCTATTACTCAGACATTATTCCTTTTTCTCTCATCTTGGAGCTGCTGGATTAATTTTTCCTGGATCCTTGATGACTTTAAGAGATCCTTCCTTTCATGGTCACTAGGTGCCATGCTGTCTTCAAGATCTGAAATTTTATCTTCAGCTTCATTGAAGCAGTATTGCAAGCTTTCAGTGGAAGTTTTCAATTCCTGCCAATCTCTGTGAGTCTGTTTCATGCATTCTAATTCATTTTTAAATTGTTCATGTAACGTTTCCATTTGTTTCCTATGATCTTCTATTCTTTTATCTGTTTCTTCTCTATATGTGTGGAGCATTTCTTCCATTATTATTTTCACTTCATTTTTTGCCTGAGAGATTATTTCTGCTTTAATCTCTTCTTTGGCCTGATGAAGTTGTTTCTTTACTTCAGGTGCGATCATTTCAGAAATTGCAGGTATGTGGCTTCCTAGTTCTCCTATATCGTTGTTTCCTGGACTTGTTCTGGGTGGGGTTGAGTTCTGTAGCTGCGTTTTGCTCCTCTGTCTTGTCATTTTGGATGTCAGATGAAAGTGTTGAGCTACTTACTACCCAGACAGCTCACAGATGACTCTAGCAACCCTAGTTTACCTGGATATCAAACTTACCCCCAGATGTTAGCTGACCGTGAAGCACTGGGCCCAGGAACCCCAGACGATTGCTGAGGTGCCAGGCTCAGAGCCTACCTGCGATGGTGGTAGAAAGTTGTCTTGCCGGGCAGAGCACCAGCTTGGGCCTTACCTGTCAAAGGTCCCCTGAAAAGCCTGCTCTACTGTCACCGTGAAGCCGGGCTGCCTCTCTGCGGGAAACTTTGGGAAAGTCTCACTGGCGGTGCCACTCTGGTGGAGTTTATTCACCCAGCTAGAGTCTCACGGGAAAAGCTGCTCCTGTAGCTCTGCGCAGCCGGTCTGGCTCTCTGCCGGAAAGTAGCTCTGGCGCAGGCACTCTAATGGCGCCCAGGGCCGGGCAGGGCGCTGTGTCTTTGCTCCTATGTTTTCGTCTCTTCTTGTTCGCTTCTTTTGAGAAACAGTCTCAATTTTACTTTACAAACTACTGAATTTCACATTTCTTTTATCTTACTTTTTATTTTCAGGTGCTCTGTTTTGGATGTTCCTTTTTAAAAAAAATTGCGGTCATTTTTGTTGCCTCATATTTAGGAGCAGGGAACTTTAAAGCGATTGATAGACAAGGACTTGCTAACCAAGGTTTCTACTTTGGATGAACAGGCTGAATCCTTTCCGTGGGAGACATGCAGGTATATCTTAGATCTTTCCTTTTTGACTAGCCAGAATTCTCCGGGAAGGTGATTTCAGACGCTGCCTTGATGATGTAGATCTCTCTAACTGTGTTCTAGGAGGCCTGATGGGGAAATGGTTGTGGTGGGAGGTTCTGGAAACAGCTGTCCCAGTGTTCAGTGTGTGAATGGTTTTTAATCTGCCTGTTGCCAGGATTGTGCCCTTTAACACCAAGTCCAGGGCCTTCCCTGCAGTCCACAGTCTACTTGCCCTGATCGCCATGTGAAGTGTCAGGGGGCATCTAACTGCTTCTTACGCTGACTTGGACTCAGCCTCATTTGTAAGCCTCACTTAGACTTTCGCTGGCAGAAGTACCTGCTACCACCAATTCTGGAGAAGGGGTGGGGATTGGGCGATGGTGGTATCTACTGGCTTTTCTGATCTTCTTACTGCCGACTTTAGATTCAGCTTTATCAGATCTGAAAAGTCAGTTCTAATGGTCTACCTGTTTTTGTGTTTTCATTTTTAAATTTTGTAACTTGTTTTCTTATTGCCTGCCCTGCTTGCCCTTAACCATTTAGGCTTTTAAAGAAAAGTCTCGTTGCTGTTTCTTTAGTGGAATTTCCAGCAACAGCAAAAGAAATACCCTTGTTCATTTGGCCACATTTTCACTCTTCTGTGTTTACATGATAACATCATGTCCTTAATGGCAGGAATTCTGTCTGCTTTTTTTACCACTTCAGCTTGTGTCCCCAGTACCTGCCATATATTAGATGTACGGTAAATATTTATGGAATGATTGCTTACTGGCTGACAGACCAACCGACGGGGTTGATGGGATTCTGAATAGTTTAAAGGCTGCAAAATTTGAAAATGACAACTTTGTGGATACAGGAGGAATTTCTGAAAGGCAGGAAACATAAAATTTTCTTAGAGATACTTCTATGCTATTGCACAATCTTTTAAAAATTTTTCTTATTTTTTTGAATTTTTGGCTGAGTTTTTGTAAGGAAAACATGAATAGATACTAGTCTAACAGAGTGCTTAGGGAAGAACATGATATTGCTAAGATACAGTATATGATACCTTTTAAAAAATTTGAACCTTAACTTTTTATTCCATTTTACTGTCTCTAATATGTAATAGTGATTTCAGGTCTGTTTTACTTTCCTAACTTTCTTGGAGTCTGATTATTCCCTGTTTTCGGGATGGCAAGCTCTTAGCACAATTTCAAAGACTCAGTTTTGTTCCTTGAAGTATTTATATTATGTGTTCAAATGAATTATGAGTGCCTTAGCCGGTACAGCTTTAGAGTTTCTAGAGGAGGAAAATATAACAATATGGAAAAATAAAGAAAAAAATGAAAGAAAGGGGAATTATTTTTCTTTCAAAAACTAGGGCTGTGTTCCATTTCATTCCTTAGTATGCATGTGTTAATTAATTTAAATAGCATTTATGGAATATCTACCATGTATATCAAGCCATGATAAATCCCAAGACTTGCCATGCCCTGGCCATTCATTTCCCAATTACTTAATTAAATTATTCTTAAATTCAGTGTGTCTTTGCCATTTTACCATCTATGTGAGCTTTGCCATACAGGTAAACATTTTCCTTCCTATGTCGCTTCAGTGAATGGGTCTAACTTTGTGTCCATGTTGTAGTTTATCAGCTTATAAGTGGAGAAGATAAGTAATCAGTAATAAAGAGAACAAGGAAAACTCATTCCAGAGCCAGAATTAGAACTCACTTGAATCTCTAGTGCATTTGTTTGAGTTTAGTAAGTACCCTTGGTTGTGGAAGGATGTTAATAATTCTCTATTCCTTCAAGGAAAAGAATAGTTCAATATAGGGATAGACATAAAATCCATGAATATAGAGAAATAAGATAGGAAACAGAGGCTGTGATACGCTACTTCAAAAAGAGGTTAATGTGCACCATCTTATTAAAATTATTTTTATTCTTTTTTGTGTATTGGTAATTGATAAGCTGGTAACAGATTTGGGGAAATTGTAAGTCATGCCTAGGTATAGTTTCTTCTCTTTGATATTCTTCGGTAATTATTCATGATTGACTTTATTTATGGGGAACCAGACCCTCGATATTTGTCTTCAGTTTTGGACTTGTCAGTGCAATTCCTCACAAACAAGATGGGGATACAGGAAATGGTACTGCCAATGAAAAATATATAAAATCTACATATCTACCAGTATGATCATTTTCTCTTAGAATTTCTAAGATATGCATTCATTCTTTGAAAATGCCTAGGCTCCTTGAGCAACTTTCTGACTCTGGTCAAGAGTAACTTCTCTCTGGCTCTGTTTTGTCCCCATCCTGTCTCTCCTTCGCCTCCTCAGCCCTCTCTGTCCACTGGCTGGTGGGGGAGAGTTGTCCTCACAGGCAAGGACAGGAAGGAAAGTGAACAGCTGTCCCAGGAGGCCTGAGCTAATGGGGCCTTTGCGGATCTTTCAGCAGGGCTTGTCAATGAGAATCAGGCAGGAGAGGGCTCGTCCACCAGCACTCTGACCTCTTGGTAAACTATTTGTTTTTCCTTGTATTGATTGAAAAAACAAGCCACTAACCCATAATTCCCTATCAACTGGGGCACTGTTTTTAAAAGTATTACACGTTGTAAATGTAGGAATTCAGAAAAGCCCAGATCTTTGACTTTGTGTTCCTCTACAATTCAGATAAATCAGATCACTGATGATGTTAAAACAAAATCCCTGAAAGAGACAGGGGATGCTTCCAGACCTAGAATTTTTTTTTTTTTTAAAGAACTTGAACGACAAGTGTAAATAATCACTGTTATACCTCAAATATGAAACCACCTAAAATAAGCATTCACGTTAACTATGAGTATCCAAAGACTGAAAAATATATAATCTTATTTATGTGTTGGTTCCATAAAAGTACTCTTTTTAAGTATTTGAACAGATTGAAGGTATTGTTTTTCTTAGTGTGTAATTTCACATCTACCTCGTTTCTTTGAGCCACAGCATACTAAAATACTAGGGCCTCAAGGCAACTTGATCACTTGCATGTATGAATCTAGCAAAACTTTACAGTAGAGAGAAACCTCCAAGTTGTATACCTATTGATGTTGCTTAATAAAAACATCTCGAATAATGGTGCTTTTGGTTGTGTTTCCAATAGCAATGTGATTGCAGTGCATTGGATTAAGTTACAAGTCCTTTGAATTGTGACCTTCTGTCTAAAACAACTTTAGAGGTTACCCTTTTTCCCAGATTTGGGAAACTAGAAGGGGGAAAAGTTAATGCTACTTGAAGGAAGAAAAAAATCCTATGGGTTGTTAGGCTTTGGGGTTTTGCCCCCTCCCTAGCAATTTCTTTGTAACAATAATAGAGTGTTTTGATTCTGCAGATTCAAACTCTACCTCCAAATACATCAGGTAACTTGGAGGAGTGTGGTTTAAACATAATTCTTTTCTCACTGAACATACCACATGTTTATCATGTCGTGGCGATCAAGACCAAAGCAGGCCACTCTGGATAACTGAAATTAAGGAAGGCAAAAGGGAAGAAAAAACTGATCTAATTGTGAAACAAGTTATCCATATAATTGCTTATTGTAAACTCAGAAACTTAAGGTGTCCTCTTAGTATAAAGAAAAGATTAGGAATATTTATAATCCTTACTTTAAGAAGATAATTCACTCTATTTGATAGGTTATGAGAAAAAATGTTTCCTAATTAGATAAGCTCAAGTTTAAGAATTTCTCACCTTATTTCCTATTGACTACTTAATGTCCTTCCATTTTTGAACCTGTAAACTATCTTAGCGTATTTATGAATAATCAGATTTTATATAGTGAATGTCTTCTCATGTTGATGTGTTTTAGTTTGATGTGTATAATTAGATAATTATATAAATATTCCTTATATAATATGATAAATATATGATTAGATAATTATATCATTGATAAATGTCAATATATATCCTTTCAATGTATCATACATCTTTCTGGACTATTAGGTTTATTGGACTTCCCTTGCTCCAAAATGATGATAAAACCAGAAGCCATTAATGTCCCCTTGCTCCATCTACTGTTTCATGGTGACCTTCATGGCTGAAAACTGAGGCACATTCAAGAACAAATAGTCCTAGGGGGAAACATGCATATTTTAAAAAAAACACCATTCATAGAAATGTGTAATGCCCAGCACAGTACACAGCACACAGTAAGTGCTTAATAAGTGCGAGTTCCCTTCCTTCCTCCATGAGCTAGTCACTGTTTCTGAAGAATTTCAAAGTTGAACTCAGCTGTCACGATACCTGGAAGACACAAAGCATATTTTTAGATCCTCTTACATGTTATGAGAGGTGCTGACGAGGTTGGTTTTGCTCGTGGTTTAGACCAAAAAAAAAAAACATAAGGAGGAGACAACCTAGGTTTTCAGGCGGCTTCATATCAACCAAAATCTATTTTACAGTGTGAGATGGTAAGGAGCTTTTTGCTGAAAGTAAATGTATACTTCCAAGACCAATTATTTACCTACTTTTTTATGTACAGAAGAAGTACTCTGTTTGCCATTTTGCAAAACCAGTTGATTTAAAAGTAGAAAGCTTGTTGTGTCACATTTTTCTTAGAGCACCTATGTCATGTCATGCCGTTTTCTGAAGCCTGCCTCTGCCTGTGCCATCATTATTAATTTCAAGAAGTGCTGCTCTAAATTTCGATCAAGAATAATAATTTTTTTAAAAAACATCCTATAGGCAGTCATTACTACATAGGTTAATAAGTGTTCCAACTTACATAAATAAATGGCTATGATTCATATGTAATAACAAATGTGCTTATATTAGGAAGTCAGGAAATAGGCTTTATTTTCATATTGTGTTGCTATAAAGACTGTAATATTTATGAAAATAATTTTCCATGGTAGAGTTAATAGTAATTGCCTCCTTAAATTTACTATTAGAAACTACTCATGTTGGAGTTTGAATGGAAAGCATTTAGCAAAATAGAAGTAGACATTCAGTTTGGCGGATTTAGTATCATTCTTAAAATAAATAGAGGATGTTTTACTTGGTTGCATTTCAGCAGAAGGGTACCAGGAGCAGGACCTTCACTGTAGGTCTCGTGTCGGCAGGGAAAGCACAGGTCGTGGTAGTGGCCACTGCAAATGCCAGCAAGCATCGTAACCCCGATCTTCTGAACACAGTTCCAGAGGTTCCACAAAGAAATGTTGTGCCTTGGCATGGGCCACAAGAAAACAAAATGATCAGGAAGCCAAAGGGCAGTACTTTGGAATACTCTACTTTGAATGGTTTTCAGTGCAAAATATTACACATTTGCAGATATTGATTTTACTAGTGGGAGAGAAATATTGAGTAGAATTTTGCATTTGGAGACAATGCATTGGTTTTTGCTACTTCTGTTTTCCAACCATTTCTACCATTCCTTTTGAGAAATAGTCATTTTATGGGAATTATCTATGTAGCAAATCAATGTTGGACCAGGCCACCGGATGCATGAATACTCCTGAAAATATTTTGAGGTAAACATGCATAGAAGAAAAATACATCTTTTACTGAAATTCACAGTCGTCCAAGAACTTCACTGTTGCTCCTGGAATAGAAAAGAGAGACATTGTGTTTTATCCCTTGTTTTCTCAGTATTTAGTCATTATGTTTAATTTGATTAATCAATTGTTTACATGTAGTTTTAGAAAAGTTCCAAGTTACCATTTGAATTGCCTTAATGAATCCCTTATATCTGCCCTTGTCTTTTTTTTTTTATTTAATTAAGGACATTTGTTTATTTTTGTGATCATGCCCTTATTTAAACCTCTCTGCTATTCTAAAAGCACTGAAAACTTCTATCAAAATTACAGACTTCTCGTATATATCCGGGCACTTATCCAAACAACAGCTGGCTCTGTCAGATAAACCTGCCTGGAGATACAGTATATAAAAGATCTTTGTATCTCATTGAAAGTATTCAGACATTTCATTACAGTTGAATATTTCAAGTGTTTCCCTTTTCCAGATAAAATTATATGTATATTTTTGTTTTAATGGGGAAAACATATTTGAAAATTTTTTAAATCTTATTCATGCATTTATGTACTATGATTTTTGCAGCAAATGTCAAATAGTGATGTTTTCTATTATTGCCTATTCTTAATAATGGTAAATGTTTAGCAAATTTTCCTAAAACCATTTGTAATGCACATGACTTCATTTAGGAGATAGTTTGATTCATAAGAGTATATGGTTAACTTATGTAATTGTACTTGGAGAAAATTTTAAAGTAGGAAGTTAACAGTTTACTACAAGATGGGTCTTAATAACATCTTAAATTTTGATTACTTAATCATAGAGTAACTTATTTTTTGTTTAAGTTGTGTATCATAGTAATTATTTACATTTGTATTTAGAAATAGTAAGCAGACAATTTATAGATAAACACATGATTGTTTTTAATGCATCTAGTTTTGCTTTAGGAAAAGGAAACTATGCAAAAGTGGTAAATATGCACATGGATATACTTTAGCCAGTTACTAAGCTTTGTCAAATACTTATAAGCATGAGCTGCATCATGCCAATTAGTGGTCACATTAAATGCATCATGCTTTTCATAATTTTCTTCATAATTTCATGCATCATTTCTTCAATGGTATTTTGTTTGATTATATAACTGAAAATATAATTTCAGTGTAAAAGCACATGTTGACATAAATTTTACTGTGATGGGGACGAGTACTTTGTATGTAAAGATGACATACTTTACCCAATATTCCTGCTGCTTTTACTTCACACAGTTTTTGTATTCTGAATTTGCCAATATAATCTTTCATGGATCAGAAAAATAACATTTTAACCTGTATGTCTAAAATAATTTACACTATGGGACGCATGGGTAGAATAGCTGCATGTTGACTTTCAAATAAAGTATAATTCTTTACCAACACCTCAAATTTTATATTTTATGGCACTTAGTAATAAATCTGATTGCAAAACCAGTTATTGTGTGAGTGTTTGGTACCATAGATTGAATTAAGGTAACATTCCTGTTATCTGACAGCACTAGAAATCTCCTTTACAGACTATATTTTGTTTTCTGCATATATACCTTAGTATATTGAATAACTGATACTTCTGGCCTGAGAGAGTGCTGTAGGTGGTAACATAATTCTATTTCTGCTGCATATGTGAACAGATCCAATAGCAATCAACTGTTTAGTGACCCGGCCTCCCAAATATGGTAGGTGCTCACCCCATGATCCCTTGCTGCTACTATACAAAATGAAATCCTAGGTGAGTTCAAGATGTCTCTCAGGTTTGACAAGGCATTCTTTTTCCGAGGAATTTAGACTGGCATCTTTTTCAGGGGTGAAGGGGGAAAGGGGAAAGCTTGCCTTGCATTTTGGTCATTAAAAATGTTATGTTTTTATATGATGGTTATTTCATTTACAAATTAGCATTGTAAAAGAAAGACTATTTTATTAGTTGATGATCTACAAGTGTGTATTACACGATCATTTAGCAGATTAGTGTGATTTTTAAAGTCTAAGAAAGAAGATTGTTTTTGAGTAAAAAGGATCGAATAAATAGAACAGCATTATTGATAAAGACAAAAGAGTTTTAAGAAAAGTCCAGTGAGGAAAACGGTTGTATTTTACAGTACAAATCTGGTTCTGATGAGTGAATAGTATCACAATAAACATTTGTATTTATTAGGCTGACAAATTAAAGTATAATCATTAGTCCACATTAAGAGATGCCTTCTTTAAGTACTTGAAATCAATATAATGGTTGTCATTGATCTTATAAGTGAAGTCGTTTATCTGTGTAGAAGGTGAGATCTTAACGAAGCTCAGATCTCTAGGTGGGTGAAATAGATCATGTATCAACACAGGTACTGAGCTTAGTTAGACTGTTTAAAAAGAATAGGCTGTGAGAAACGGTTCTAGGTGAAATTAATCTTTTCCCAAAATTCATTGGAAAATATTAACACTGAAATGTTATCCAGTTCGTCTGCTAAGACTCGTTCAATGAGGGCTTGCCGTCCTAGAAATTGTTGCAGAATCATCAGGCGGGCTTTCATTGTTAAATTGGTAACAGCTTACAAGTTTGCTTTTTCTTTCTCCACTTACTGGGAAGAGCCATTCAACTTTTATCTTCCCCGGACGTGTTGGTGGGTAGGTACATCTGGAAAAAAAATTCTGAAAAGTATCGATTCCCCACGTTTCAGGGCCTGAAAAAAGTTTTGGAAAAGTGTAAAAAGATAACGTGTAACTAACTACTCCCCAAAGATCTTAATTGGGAGCTACTGCGGCGGGAGGATATGTGTGTGTGCTGACAGTGTCACAGAAGTTATTCTCACACAGCTGTTTATTCAGATAGCATGGGGCGCGTTCATTTGCATAATAATTTTTTTGAAAGCAGCAAGGTTGAGTCAGAGCAATGCTCCTTTCAATTGTTGCATTTAAACCAATAACGTTAGGACAAGAGAATAGCTGTGGTTTGCGTTGCGAAAACAAAAAAAAAAAAAAAATTGCCCCGAGGCTTCATGGGCAGACCTACAAGGCTGCGCAAACAAATCGAGGGATGAGATTGTGCTGTTTCTTTGTCTAGGGTTCTCAGATGCTATCTGCTGCTGCCTTCGGTGGGGAAAGCGCGCAGGGCGCAAAGCTGTTCCCAAACAGAACAGTGGGAGCTGATGGCTCCGAGTTTGGGGCGAGCTAGAAACTCTCCAGTGCCACTTCCGACTGTAAGCCTTCCTGTTGCCGTCCACTGTGGCGGGGTTCTTCCTGGGGAAGGCGTGTTGGCTCAGTCGCTCGGCAGCCCGAGCCTGCAGCAGCGCCGGGCCGCCGGGCCCCGGAGCCGGGCTGTCCCCCGCACGCGCGCTCCGCGGCCAGCAGCGCCGCAGCTCCGCTGAGCGCGCCGCGCAGCCCTGCGCTCCCTGCCCCGCCGCAGAGCTATGTCAGGAATGGAGGCTTGCTAAACCAGAGAACTCCAAGGAGCGCGTTAAACGTGTGGATGCCGCAGATGTGAGCGCCGTAAGTACAAGCTGACTGTTTGAAAAATTGTAGTGCCTGACGACAGATGTCCTGTGGGCAAAGCCTGAGATAACAGGGACTCTTTTATTATTGTTTTGATTTATTTTAAAAGAAAAACATTACGGCAGGAGGAAAAGTGTGACACTTCCTACCTGGTACTTTGTTAGCCACAGGGCTCCATCAGAAAAGTCTAATTTTTAACCCCCAAATTATCTGGACGATTAGAATCGTTAGGAGATAATTACCAATTGTTAATGATTACTCCTGTTACGATTTACACTAATAACTATAATACTTAAAGGCCATATTCTTGAAGGCGAGTATTCCGTATCTCGTTTGTACACAAGTCTCAAATGTTGCGTGATTACAGTGTTATATATACATCTACAGTAACACATAGATGATTTTTCCTATGCACTTTGGCTTAATATGGAAAAAATGAGGAAAGGTCTAACATTTGAAAGAACAACGGATAACAGTAAATGGATGACCACTTTGTGAGCAAATTCATCTATTTGCTTCAGTGAACAGATTGTCCAAATGTTCTATTAACCAGGCGCATCTCCAAAAGGTGAGACAATAAGCGTTAGGGTAGTTAATCTGTCACTTATTGACACTTTAAATGAATTAAATGGACCTTGAAGTTAAAATCTTGATTCTTAACTTTGGAATTACCACTCAAAATGTTTGCCATTCAAAATCAGTATTTTGCATTGCTAATGATTCGTGAGCTTATATTTCTTGGGAGGAGCTTTTACACATTTAAGCATAGCATTTGCAAGAATTCATTAAATTCAGAGATGTCATTGAATTTAGACACACTTTTATGTTTTGTTTCTTAAAATGGCAAAGGGTTCCAAAAATTGGTAGTAAAGCACATAGCGTGGTTGCTAGGTTTGGAATGGCTTTGTGAAGTGTCTTTCAGGGTAGGTTTTACGTTGTGCTTGTGTGAGTCTTTACCCTCGCTGGGGTTGGAGGACCGCCGCACGGTGAGGAGTCAGGCCTTTCTGTGATCAGAATTGGATATTTGACTGTCTCCATGCCTGAGTTCTGCTGAGGCCCGAAGTTCTCAGTAAGTGAGCAAGCGGCCATAGATTTCCAGCCTTTGAAAATTCTCCGTGGTGACAGACATAGGACCCTAACTGAGCCACTGTTCAGTTTTAGAGTGCCAAACGGAAGTCAAGTGCTGTGTGGGTTTCCCAGACATGATAAACGGTTTTCTCAAAAGAAAATGTCCATTTGAGTGTGAAAATTCATTCCGTAAGACTACACTGGCAAGAGACATACTTGCAATGAGAATGCTTCTGTTCAATCAGATGCCAGAAGTGTTTCCACATTTTGAATCAGTGGTAATTTTGAAAATCATCCTTAAATCATAGGTAGAATCAGTGTGGTTTAAAAATTTGCTTTTGGTTTCACGAGAATGCTAATTTACCATTTTCTTTAAATGAGATACTGCAAATGAATATTCCAGTAAAATAAGCAGCAATAAAATTAAAATATTCACCTTATGAGGTCTGGTAAACAAGGAAGTATACTGCGAACATTTAAAAATCTACCCGTCCCCAGAAGTTCATATCAATTTTAAGGGTAAGTTCTTATTTTAGAAATTTAGGTTTTAATTACAGTGCTGACTCCACAGCAGGAAGTACTGATTGAAGAGAAATTCTGGCAAGTTTTTTTTTTTTTTTTCTGCTTAAAAAGTGGAGATATATCTAAGGCACATTTATTTCCTACAAAATGTATTCTGATTAGAAAATTACCATTGTCTTTCAAATTTGGAAGTACTCAGGTTGATCTGTGGTTGGACAAAACTAGCTCTCCTGCCAACTGTATTTATTTAGATAAGTTCAGTACTTTCACTTTGAAAATTTCTTTTCATTTAAAAAAGTTTTAAATTATAGTCATTTTATAAAAATTGCTTCTAGCAAGCAAAAAAGCCTATGGAAAACCCATAATTTAGACAAGTACCTATGTTTTATTTTCTCTGCGCTGCTGAGATGTAGAATCCCTTTCCATTTACAGTTTACTTTTCACAGAACATTATTAACTTTTTGGCTTCATACATGATCTTCTGTCAGATGCTTTTCATTTGTAATTTAGCAAAGTATAATAAACAGTGCAAAAGTCATGATTTTGCTCTGCATCCTGAGCTCTGTGGTAGGGAAAATGTGATAAAATGTGTACCTTAAGTCTTGTTTGATGATCTCTCAAAGCAAGTTTGCCTTCTGGAAATAATTTCTGGGGTTGAAGAGCATGGTATTAACAGATTTAATGTGGCTATTCAATGGATTGGCGAAGTACTATGTGAGGTTTAACAAAATGAGAGAGACAAATTGAACATCAACAAAACTTACATCTGTGAAGAATTATAAATTTAATTAGAAAAAAGGCAAACTTGAAAGATCTCATTAACTAATCAGAAGTCAAAGTTACTAGCTTAGGGTTCTTGAATTTAAATTCTAAGGAGTTCTGCTATCTTTTTTTCTTTGTATTTTCACTACTCTGCCAAAAGGCTACTATGTGTGTTCTGCAGAAAGTGCTTAAGAAGCACTAAGGTGCAGTCACTTCACTGAAATCTAAGATGACCATTTATATAGTGGGAAATATTTTTGATTCATGGAAGTATTTAAATTAAAAATGCCAGATTAGGAAACAAACATATTAAATTTATGGATGATCAAGCAGAAAACGTGAGTTCACCGAACGTCTGGCAGCCGTGGAATTGTTTTTCTCTTTTTTTGAACAAAAATATCCCTGATTAATTACTTTTGAAACAGATTATGATTTTGAATACAGAAATTTCCACAGAAGTGGTCAAACATGAGAGAAAATTAACACCAATCAGAAATAGGTGTTCTTTTCAGATAAGTCATTATAAGAGTATGTTTCCTTACTGCACCGTAATCTTGTACTACACACAAAAAGCTAAAAGCACGTGAAGTGCAGCGTTTTGTAAACTGTAACTAATTTTGCTCACATCTGTGTCTAATTGTTGTCTGCATTCGCATTCTTGAGAGTAGATTTATTTTTCCTGGACCACGATGTGGATTCAGCTGACCAGCCTAAGTGAGGATTAGTTGTTTTAAAGTTATTTTGATTAAAGAGTCATTTTTAAATACAGTAACACACAACACATGGTTTAAATAATCCTTGAGACACAAAAGAATATATCTGAAGTATACTTAATGAAATGAAGATCATGGAATGAGCTTTCAGAAATTGTATGAAAGTACAGTAGAGACCGGCTTGTGCTAGCATAAAAGAAGTATGTTGTGAAAATGCAGTTTTTCAATGAGGAAATGTATTAGGCTAATTCTTGTTTTGAAGTTCTCTTTTTGTAAATTAGCAACAATAGACCTTTAAATTTAGATATGACAGGTTAAGCCTCAAATATAAATATAAGCAAACTTCCAAACTACACAATGAGTCATATGCTTTCTAGCTGATGTTAAAATGGAAATGGATTTTAACATTTAACAGAAAGTATACTTTACACACTCTCATAATTAAGACAAGAGAGTTCTTAAAACCAAGTTAGTTCTCACCTATAATTTATTCCAGGTGTATAAAAGGGTGGGGGTGTTTATCCTTGAGTTGTATTGCTCCAGTTTCTAAAAGGAATTTGTGTGAGAACATTAATTTTAACAAAAATTACATTAACCTGTTATCACAGCACGATACATATACAGATATTAACATTTAATTTCTACTTACGCATCTTTGAAAAATTGTTTTTCATCATCCTGCATGTATTATAGAAGCGTACCAAGACATTTAGACCTTACAGATGCTTTATTCTCACTAGAAAGGTATTATTTCTTAATTTCATAAATCATAATTTAAAAACAACAGGACTCAGCAGAAGATGCGGGGTTGGGTAACTTGAATGTCATTTGAGATGCTTCAGTTCTCATCTTTGTTCTGTAGCCCTAACTGATGTCAGTTCAGGTTGAGCGAAAATGCACATCAAAGATTTGGAATTCTGAGCCATTTTAAACATTACGCAGAGTGCTCCTGCTCCCTGCCTGCGGAGGTGTTAGCCTGAGCTTGCAAGCCAGCAGGCTTCCTCACCTGGGCTTTATCACCTGCTGATGGTTAATGGTGCCTCTGGAAAGGGCAGTGACCACTAAAGCCTGCACCTTGGTGAAGTCCCCAAATCTAGCTGCACTTAGAAACAAAGAGACTAACACGCTGGCTAACTGGGCTGTTGAACTGATTATACAACTATGCATTCTTTTTTTCCACTGTGAAAGATGGGAAATCCACCCAAGTAAATAAACACACAAACTTTCTGTGTTGCCTGGCACAGACACTCACTGAATTTTAATTGGCATGGACAAATAAGTTTTCGCTCAGCGAGGTGGGTTTGGGTATGAAAATTCACCTTTGCCATTTATGCTTAGGCCAGCACTGCCTGAAAGGTGCCCAGGAGCTGTTTTAGTGATTGTTAAATGACAAAGTGAACGTGAGAGAAAATCATCATGATAAGGCTGAGAAACCCTCAGGAGTCAAAGGGGTGGGCGGGAGCTGTGTTTTAGCTGGTGATAACAGAAGATGAAAGATCTTCTGAAGGGGGGGGGTGGTTATTGCCTGAACTGCTGCTGTTAAACACACTCATTTTGTTAATAGCTATTTTTTCCAAGCACCTTTTCCAAGCTGCCTGGGCAAGGCTGCTTTGCATGTTGATTGGGGGAGGGGTAATCCCGTTTGCAGCTGTCATAGGCCAGTGATGAATCACTATCCCGTCATTTGGCTGCCTTCCCCCCCGACAAGGGGAGGAGAGGATAGACCTGCAGGAGGAAACAACAGTTGAGACCTCAACTTAAAGACAATATGCCTTTCACTGCTGCGCTGTCCTCCTCTTTCTCTTTTGGTTAAAAGAGAGCATTGTCGGTCGCAGCCATGTGCTCTGTATAATTAAGAGCTGACACTGAAGCACAGTAACAACAGCTTTTAATTTTTTACCCCTGACCACAGGTGCGAACACCTCACACCAGTTCCGATGTTGCTGTTTCCTCAAGTTGCAGGTAAGGCTATTATTGATATTCAACATTTTCGTAGATTACCTTTCTGTGACCCAGGTCTATTTCTGTCTAGTATGTCTTAATTATTGCTATTAATAGCAGCAGCCTGGTTGAAAATTACTTAACATTTCATGTGTGCGTGCATGTGTGTATGTGTGTATGTGCGTGCGCGCTCCTACAGATGTTCAAGTATTTAGGGAAGAAATAGGAACCTCAGTTTGATAATGATTGTGGGATAAACTTTCTGGTGTCAAGAAAACTGTGACCGTGGAATGAGAATTAGGAGAGAGAAAAGTGGACCTGAAAACATTCCTAGTTCGAATTCAGAAGACCCAAGAAGTAAACTGACTCGTATTAAACTGTTTTAAAAGCTGATATCCATAGTCAATTTAAGGACAGCCTCCAAATTTAAAATGACTGTACCTTTTATTGACCCAGTAAGGATGAGCAGCGAATATTCACTTCATCTATGTAACATTAGGCTCCTCCCTTATTATTATTTTAGAAACGCAAAAGTTTAAAATAAAGCAAATGGGCCTTGGATTTAAAAGCCTGGCTGTCAGAATACAGATGGTATCTGGATATGTTCTGAGTGACTTTCAGGAATCCTCTCTTCATTCACAAGAGACGTAAAGACACGTGTCTAGTCCTAAACTTGTGAACGTGAATAGTGACTATTTTACCTTTTACAGAATAAGTAACTCCCGAGTCTAAGAACTTTCAGGGCGGGGCGATGGAATTGTTTTTGTCCGGTAAAAACGCAGAATGGCAGCACCGCAGCAGAACTGCCCTTCTTTCCCTAAGTGACAGCTGAGGTATTCCAAGTGCTAATGCTCACAGGGACTCACTGTATGTTAGCCTGATCCCTTTTCAATTGGACACGCTGTATGTAATCCACAAAGCAAACAAGTGAGCCGACATCATAATGTTTTAATGCTGCATTTGTTTCAAGGGAAACAGAGGAACAATTAAGTAGTTTGCCAGAGTAAACACATGCATCAGGACTATCTCATTCCCTGTCACTAGACTATGGGTTTCAAGTGTTTTATTTGGTTTGGAGACCCATTAAATTACAATTGGGTGGTAAATTATAAGGGAGTCTACACTGCTAACTTATTAGATGAAACAAATTCCATAGAAAAGTGATTTATTTCTGTTGTCCTTGTTTATATATTTGCCTTTTCTTTTAGAAAAAATAGCTTTGGGCATTTTTTAATACTAGAAAAAAACTATGCATTTTTTTCTCTGAGAATTTAAATACGTATCATTGTTTAACATTAGACCATCTGTCTCGATAAACTATAGCAAAGCAAAAAGGAGATTTAAATAAGTTCAGGTAAATGTGTGCTTACATGGGGAGGGCAATGATGCCTTTGAATAGTACCTGTGATGCAGGGATGGCCAAAATCAAAGAGCAAGATGAACTCTTTTGAGTCTAAGAAAATAGACACAATGGGATTTTGTGTGAATGTGTGTCAAAGAACGTGTCAAGTCGTTATCGCATTAAATAGTGGTGTCATGAATTTGGTACATCTGTCAAATGGAAGGCTTCTTGTCTTTAGGTCTATGGAAATGCAGGATCTAACCAGCCCGCATAGCCATCTGAGTGGTCATAGTGAATCCCCCAGTGGTCCCAAACTCGATAACTCTCATATAAATAGTAATTCCATGACTCCCAATGGCACCGAAGGTGAGTGTCTGCCTTCTTCATTATTTGTTTTGCACCCTGTTTCCTTACTTTATTATTAGGTGGCTATGATTTCAGTTTTTAAATCCATTAAACTCTTATTTCGCCTTTAGGTAATTTGTCTTATGAGTTAGTATTCATCAGTACGGACTGCATGTTACTAGGTTATTGTACCATTCATAACTGGCTTAATTTTATGCAGATTCGTATATATGTAGACATGTTACATATGCCTACGTCTGTTCGTATGTTTGCACATAACACTTTTAACCTTTGAGTGTATTTTATCTCCTTGTTAATCATGTCCATCTCACAGTATCAATTTGCATTATTTTGCTGTGTGAGCAACAAAATTTTGAAATAATTTCCTTCTCTTACTTTCCGTTTTGTTACTAAATATAACTACATTTGTTTAAATGTAAACATTGGACGGAATTATTTTTATGATCAGTAAAATAATTTGTGTGTCTAGCATTCTTGTGGCTTTGGCCATTCAAATATAAATATGTAAAAGAGAAAAATTTACTTTGCAATATAGGCACTTTTATTTGAAAAGTAGTCATCAAACTTTCTAAAAGATTAAGTAGTATACTTTAAACATAGTGTAATTACAACCATGTCTGTATAACTCGTACCTCTGTGTATTTTAATTGATACATCTCTAAGTCTAAACCTATAGAGGTATATGTATGCTGTCTGTTATGTGCAGTCACATAGGTGCTATGCATGTTTTCATGACTTCAACATATGGAAGGATATATTACTACTGCATTGTATTATTTCTACCTTAGACTATTGAAAAATTACTTCTTCATAGACATTATTGCTTATCTTTCACTAATCTTTGCAATGCTTGATGAACTCAGAAAATAAGTTTCACCAGAAGTTCAATGAGCTATCTATTTAGAATTCTATCCATAGAAAAACTCTTTTATCAGTTCCCAGTCATCGTGGTGATCTTTTATCACATAGTTTTCAAAAAAATAAATACAACTAAATGCTAAAAACTTACTATTCTTTTGGAGCAATATTCTACTATTTAGCAGTAAAACCTTTTGAGACTTGGCAATTCTATAAAATTTGTGATAATAGGTAAAATATCAAATCAGCAAATTCTGATATATTTATACCCACAATGATTATTTTTATCTATAACTGTTCTCTATTTTTTTAGGTAAGTATCTTTATTTACTGTGTTAATAAAAATAGTTGTCATCAAAAGTGGAAACTTTGCTGATATGGCCAAACAAAATTAATCTCTGAATAAAGTGCCTTTTCTTTTAAAACTTATTCCCATGGCAGTACCCAATCAAGGAGAAATTCAAATTATGGGAAAGCAATTGAAGCACATAACTACCTTCCAATAGAGCAAATAAAATAGAAGCCAAAAGTCCTCTTTCCTCTCTCCCCTTGGGATTTGGCTTCAGGTGAAAGCGTGTCTGCCACAGAGTATAGGCTGCATGTGGGCACGGTCACAGTGCCCCCGGCCGGCCCTTCTGGTGTGAGGAGTTGGGGAAGCCACAGAGGGGCCATAGTAGCAAGCTTTTCACAGTCACTTCCATTACTGTCAAAGCAGATAACACAATCAAAGTGACTTCAAAATAGGGAAGACAGAACATGTTAAAGTCATTCACTTAATAGAATATGTCAATGTACAGTGAGAAGAGTGAACATGAAATACCGATAGTTAATTTTTTAAATAGGAGAAGTGAACTGAGGTAGGATGTTTTCATCTTTTCTGCATTTTGCTGGCACATCACCTCCTACAAAATGATCGCCTAGTGTGGAAGCAGACTCCCTGAGGACTGCTCTCTCCGGTGGCTTTGTCTAGTTGAGGTGTGATCTGTTTTTTAAGCACGTGGAGAATACTAATATGTTTCTGAATATTTACATTTTATGGGTTGGTTGCACATGCATATTCAGTAATACAACATTTTATAAGATTTTTGTATAACTAAAATAAGCCTAGAATAATAAAATATTTGAGACATTGGTGTGATCTTTTGACCCACTCAGCAAGGGAAATTATTAGAAACCATTTCCTATTGCAAAAACAAATCTATGCTTCATGTCTTGGAAATGAATTTTTAAGAGCTAATTTGAGAGAAATACATAGTTTATTCATCTCATCCTATCTTTAGGCACTGTTCATTGGTGTACTTTCACAAGGTTGTGGTGTGTTAGAAGGAGAATTTAGAAAGTACCAGTATAAATTATCTAAAGCATAGAAGAAACTTCTGTCTGTCTACCTGAATACTTGGTTATATCTTTAACATATAGTTTGAAAATGTGGAACCAAACTTTTCTTCATGGTCCATGGTATGTGCCTGTTTAGATCCAAACAATATCCAGAGTTCTAGGTCACTACTACATTTGTCAATCAATTTATCATGCTACTTAGCTTCCTATCATGTACATATTTCATTACTCTCAGCTACCACTAGAGGAGTTAAGTTTAAAAATCAGTGACTTCATTAACATGTGGCAAGTTCCCTGGTACATAGTCATTTAGACTTTCCTATTTTTTCTTTGAGATCTTATTTAATTTGAAACCACCAGTGTTTACCAATGAATTAGAAGAATGGAAAAAAGAAATTCATTAAAATTCAAAACTCTTTAAAATATCAATCACCTCTCCTAACTCCATAACAGTATTTCCAGATGTACACACACACACACACACACACACACACACACACACACACATACCATGATTTGTATTTAAGTAACTTTTCTGCAGCCCAATTTAAAAATTTCAGCTCAATTGAAATTAATTAGGTCAACAAAACTTCTCTTTGGTTTACATACTTGTTAGCTTTACATGCACTTATACAGACCGTCTTCTCTCACTCAGAATCAGTTTTACTTCCTGCCACCACCTGCCCCTATTAAGAGGCTAAAAAAACAAGAAAATCTCCTGTATCAAAAACCATAACTTCATCTAAAGAACAAACAAGAAGGGAATGAAGTGGCGAGGCAGAGAATATTAAGTTTCTTCTTAAGTCCACTGCCAAATTATCCTAAGACCCGGTATTTGTAGCTTCTGTACTTACAGGCTAGTGCCTATTTTCATGGTTCATAGAAGGGATAAAGACGAAAGGACACTGAGCTACAGCCTCAAATGATGTGTTTTTAAATTTTTCCTACATGAAATGTTTCATTGTCGATATTGTTTGAATGTTTCATATTTCAAAACTTTTAGCTGTTTATTTTTAGATTTCAACATCCATTTGAATCATTATTCTTGGAGTTAACTATTGATGTTATTCAGTTTGTAAACCTTGGCCTTACAAGACACACATAGGTAAAATTAGTAAAATAGTAGCATCAATAAATGCTTGCTTTGTATTGAGAAAATTATTGTTGGAAATAACACATTTCTCAATGAGCTAAGAAATATTTTAGTTAGTATTGAACAATTAAAATGTAACCCAGAAAACACTGACGGACGGTTGCAAAAACACTCCTGGTTGTCTTTCTTCTAACTGTTCCCCTGTCTTTGGGCAGTAGGTTTCCTAGGGCAGGATAGAATAGAAATTTCTTACCAGAGAGATTGTTAGAAAGCTTAATTTTTGAGAAATAGACACTGGGGAGGTAGTGCTTCTAGTAGATGAATATTAAGTAGATGAATATTAAAGCATGGAGTGGGGGAGACAAGAATCAAGCCCCTGCTCCGTGAGCGCTTTGTGTTGATATTTACGTTATGGGTGAGAAGTGGTTGGGAACCGTTCAGAAGGACTCAGAGCTGCAGCAGTAAAAGGATTTTTATTTACGTACCAGTTAGGGCCTGTTTGCAAAGCAGGGCTTCTTTCCATCTTCGTTTTCTCCGGTTGTCTTAGTCCATGGTAGCCCGCGACTGCTCAGTTCCAATACATTGCTAGTTTCAGTGTTTATTTTTGGTTGTCAGGGGTTAGTGCGAGAGGAAGGGCAGAAAGAAGAGGTCGGAGTGAAACTAAGAGCTCGGAGTGTGGGTTTTCTCTATCGTCAATTCACATTCGCATGCAGAAAGCAGTACAAACTGGTCTTAAAACAGATAAATTTATCTTCAAGTGAGGTAAAACCAGATGCGATTGGAATGTTCACGACAAATGCATAGTTTCAGGAATTCTGCTGGTAATTCAAATAGTAATTTTGAATTAGTGTGGCAGATTTCCAAGATGATAACAGATTACAATCTTGAATTAGGTGGCTAAATTTTCCACATTTAAAATTTATTTAATTGTTTTGCATATTTTAGCATAATAAGTTAATTTAATTTTGCCTATTTATATTACTAGAATGTATTTAAAGTGGTTTTGATATTTCTGCAAAGCTTAGAAAACTAGCAAATTATCTGAATTTGGATTTTTTTCTCACTAGAATTTTAATTTGGTGAAATATGGTTGTAGCCAATGAGAGTATCTTAGATGTTATGTATGAGAAATATCTGAACTGGAGTGAATGTGTGTAAAATTATGGTTTGAGGTTGCATTGTAAGGCTATATTTGTATATCTGTGGTCAGATATTCTGATGTCAGTAGAAACATGCTAATCTAATTTATTATTATTTGCATTCTGTATATAATTTAGTCTCTGGAAGGTTACGGGACATCATGAGTAAAGAAGTTTCTACATGACATTTTTAGACTAAACTACAAAATCGGCCTCTTATAAATTATTCTCAAGCCAAAGCCATCAAAGAAGGAACAAAATAACTTGTTAGAATTAAAATTTGCTATATTGTGTCTATGGGAGTCATTGTCACAGGCCTCCTCCTAATAATAAAAATGGCTAATGTTTTTTAATAGCTGATTAGTCATTGTGCTGCCTGTGCTCTGTTTCATTAATCTTCTGAAAATTCCTCAAGACCGCCAACAGAATGGCTGACAGCATGGTTTGAATCCAAGCTCCACAGTTTGGTAGCTGTGGACACTTGGGCGAATGAGACTCTGTGTCTTAGTTCCCTCATCTAGAAGACAGTACCAGAGTTTATACTGAGCTTGGCATAAGCACAGACTGTAAAACTTACAGCATATTTGGAACTTACTAAGGACTCTGAATCCATTAACTGTATATAAATATACATAAATGTAATTATAACAGTCACTTCTATGGTATGCTTCCTATTTTACAAACCAAGCCTTAGAAAGTTACATGACAATTGAAAGGCACATGGCTTGTAATGGATACCACTGGTATCTGAACTAGTGTTCAAATAAAATTCTGAGTCCAGAGAGTGACTTTTAAATCACTTCTTTACTCCACGGAGAGAATATGTAATTCTTAGCATCAGCAAAGTCCTTTCCTAATGCCTTAACCCTGCTTTCCCTGCCCGTGGTGCCTTCAGAATGGGGAGTGCTTCTCCCTGCCAAATGGCAGAGCTGTACAACAACCATTGGCTTGAAGCTTGGAGGACAAGATGACTCTGTTAAAAGGATAATTCTCCAGAGTAGTTATGCTCTGGTCTTTTAAAGTGGTTGGTGTGTATTCATGTGTGTGTGTGTGTGTGTGTGTGTGTGTGTGTGTGTGTGCGTGCACGCACACACATATGTATACATGCACGCACATGCGTGATTTCTCCTTGTGGTTGCACATGCACTGGATATTGCATCAATAGGTTAACTTTTGGAGGATTGTCTCTAACTAGTTTTCAAAGCTTTTGACCTAATTATAATTCCATCAACCGTCTGCTTGTGTTAAGCCTCTCTGAGATCAAACAGAGATGAGAAGTCATCTCTGCTTTTCATTATAATAGCCATTATTATATGCACATTTGGATTGCAGCAGTATTACTGTGAAATTCAAAAAGCAGTTGCCATTTTGCTACTGCTCAGAATAAATATTTTCTACCTCAGGAAATGTTTTTAAGTTAAAGGTAAATTTGATCATATTTATTTTGACTTTGAGAACGAGATTGTATCAACCAAACATCACTCTGTTGGCGTTTGTTCGGGGCTCCATAGGGATTGAGTTACCAAGGCTGAGAGCTGAGAATGTGCCCAGTATGTTCTAGAAGCAGCAAGGAGCTCGGTGAGGCTGGAGCAGAAAGAATAGGGAGGGTGAGAGGGGACAATAATGAACGGCTGACAGATCTCCTGTAGCCTATCATCTGTGGCTACCTGGATCTTTTCTAGTAGAAGTGAGTATTACAATGCTTATTGCTTGTACCGAGGCTTGGAGTTTCTAGACTTCCGGCTTTCTTGATAAACTAATGACTAGATGTAGACAGGTGTCAGTTTCTTCCAGTTGCAGATCGGTCAGAGAATTTGAACTCTCCACCCACTCAATGCTGATTGGGACAAAACTTCACTATAAGAAGAATTATATCTCCCTAGAATGTCTCTCTGGTTCACTCCAGAGATACTGTGAATTGGGGGCTAATTCATGCTCTTTAATCATGCATTACTTTAGGTAATCTCTGACGTCTTATGCTGTCCAAGGATGCCTTAGAGTGAGCATATAAAAGAGGGTAGGGGGAGAAAGGGAGGAATCTCACTTTGTTTACCTGAATAATTGGTATAAAAGCCTAGACTGGTTAATTCTCTTCTCCTTGACACTGAGCATTCATTGTCACAGAAAAATAATTATATATATTGCAAATTTCATACTTTTCTATTTTTTACTTTGAGTTGGAAAAGTGACCTTTTTTTAAACTGTCCTCAGTGATTACCTGTTGCCTTTACTAATCTGAGAAACAAGTGAAAAATTTATGTGAAGATTTAGGACACAAAATTTTTATAAGTGAAACCTAATTGTGATTATGTTCATGGTAACCTGATGATTTTGTAGAACTTTTATTTCATGCATCCAGTATCCCATTTTAGCAAAAACACATAGGTGAACTCTACTAAACTAAACGCATTCCAAGGGGATGTGTTTGCTTCCCATGATACAAACCGAAGATGTTTTCTTTCTTCTGTAAAATGAAACAAAATCTAAAATGCTCACTATTGATCATTGCTAAATAGTAAAGGAAATTTTAGTTGGAAAGAAACTTTTTAGCAAAATAAAAATATGGCCTAAAACAACTGAATTGTTGCTCTCTGTGAAACATCTCATTAGTCGCTTTATATGCTTCATATTATTCTCAAAACAATCTTTAAGAGGACTTTTACCCAGCTACTTTTAAAATGGTTAAGCGACTACCCATGTTTACATAGTATATTAGCTGCTCCAGAGGAGAGATTCAAAGTTACATCAGGCTCGTTTGAAAGCTACATTCTTTCTGCTCTAACATTTGGACTCTCCAATAGCACTGCTTATGCTACTAGAACACTTGTTTGATTCTTGCTAACATACTCTTTCTATAATAGCAAATGTTTATGTTACCTTATCTAGGATTATGACCAAGGTGAAACATTATGTCCTCCAGTGACTTGTCTGTTTTGCCTGATAGCCTCTAAGCTCCTTGACGGGGGAGATAATTGTTCACTATTGTATCCTCAATATCCAGGAGAACGTTTGGCAATAAATATTTGTTGATTGGATGGCCTATGTTACTAAGCAAATACTGTAGGTGAGTGATTATGAAAGAAGAACATCAGTAGTTTTTACGTATAATGCAATAATAGACTCAGAACTACCTACCAATTTTAAATTGTTGAAATTGGTCATTTCATGTACCAATTCATAGAGTAACTACATGCTTTCTATCCAGAGAATGCCCAACAGTGCTGCTGATTTTGAATTTGATCTGTAGTAAGTGACTTGCTTTAGACCCATACTAATTTATTATTTCATAAATGGAAACTTCAGCTGTTGTATGTAGTGTTTTAGCAATGAGAAAGCAAATTTCCGTAGTTTAAAAAATAAGGGAATGATGTAAAGATAAGGCTGTTTGTCTACTTAAGTTTAGTGTCTTTGCAAGATTGTAAAGGGATGGAGGATAATTGGAGGTACGAATTTTGGAGGTGGGAAAAATTTGGAATAGTGGTACATACTCACTGCAGTATAAGAGAGAACTTGGTTGTCAGTCATGGCAAAGACATCCTTAATCAGAGGAAGTGTGTGTGTGTGTGTGTGTGTGTGTGTGTGTGTGTGTGTGAGAGAGAGAGAGAGAGAGGATCATTCACAGAATGCACAGAGATGGAGCCAAGAAGGCCCAAGCAGGTGAAGAAATCCCAGATATCAGAGTAAGGAGAATGGGTATCAGAGCTGAAAGGCTTGACGGTAAATCAAGGAGAGATCCAATTGGCTATGCAGGGAGTTTTTGTATTTTTGTTTTTGACTTTTTTGCAGTGCTGGGGCTCAGACTCAGGGCTTTACTTATGCTAGGCAAGTACTCTTCCCCTGCACTGCACCCCCAAACCCTGTGTTTGTGTTTAAGAAGTCCGCTGAAGTAATAGTTTGAAAGTATAAAAACGGGTGGTGAGCAAAGAGAAAAGACTGCCTATTAGGTAAGAAGTTATAAGGGCATTTTTATCTGAAGTCATGTGCTTTATTTACATATGATTGTCATTTTCAGCAAAAATCACATGCTGGCCTTAAAGAGAGTAAATGGAAAGGAACCATAATAATATAAGAAAGTAGTATCGCATGGGGGGACAGCATAAATTTTGCAGTCAGACTAATCTAGTTTAAAATCTTCATTCAGCTGTCTAAGCCCTGTGGCTGAGGTGTATTTGGAGAAGCGGCAGAGCAGGGGGTTCTGGGGTCCCTGAGGCCAAGCTTTTTTGCCGGAAGCCAAGCCTCACCTCTCCCCAGCTCACCAGTGTGGTGTTTCGGCCCCATGCCTCTGAAGCCCAGTCCGTGAAATGAAAATGGTAGCAGAATGTACCTGTAGTGCTGCTGGGGCGATTCAGAGAGCTGAGTCTTAAGAGTCTGACCTCTAGGAAGCACTTGCTAACCACTGGCTGCTGTTGTTACTTCTGAGCCCCCACCTTATTCGCTGTAAAATAGGAATTGCTCCTTTATCTCAGGATGTGACCCTAATCTGTCTATCTAAAATGCTAAGAATAATCACTGACATCTACATGTTCAAAAATAGCAACTATTACTACATAATAATAAATGTTATATTTATTAAAGAGAAACCTATTCCTATGAACTAGCTACGGTAGTGCTTTGGCACTAAAAAAGCTATTTTCTCCTTCAGACCCATCATATGCAAAAAAAAGCCTTTGCAGGTACTCAAGAGTGCATGAGGCGCTCAGTAAGTACTTGCTCAGTTAGTACTCCGTGGGCCTAGGCCTTATGTTCAGGGGTTCATGTGAATTGTAGAAGGATAGGATTGCAGAGCCAATCCCTTGGTAGGCTGATTACATTTTAGGCAAGTAAACTATTTTCCATATTGATATGATTGAGGTTCTGAGTCTGAGCCAGCTCATCTGCTTCCAATCTTCTTACACTAGTTTATTTTACTATCTGCTAATTTGCAACATATACTGATACATTATTTACTGCCCGGGTGTGCTCAGACTATCCTGTCGCCGTGTCCTCTGCTGATGTCTAAGTCTGTACTGGAGAAATGCCTGAGGACGAGCAAGGCCTAATTGGAAAGGATTTAACTCTTCAGCAGACTTAGAAAAGATAAATTAATTTTAAAAAAATGACACTAGTTGTGTGACCTTAGACTAGTTATTTAATATCATTAAGCTATAGTTTGCTTAGATTTGAAATGATACAATTATAATTAACATCTCATAAAGTTGCCATGAGGGGCAGGCAAGAAATTGCTTGCTTGGAAAGTGCTTAGCACAAGTCCTAACATACAAGAGGTGCTTGGTGCATACACACTGCTTTTTAACTCCTTGCTGCTCTCATTTAAAGTTACCTAAATATTGTTCATATCAGAAATTGAGAATATAGTATTATGAACTTCCTTAAATGGGGACAATGTTTTCATATGGTTATGCCATGCTTCCATTATAAACTACAAATACTTAGATACCACTTGGTTTCTAAAGGCATGTGTCTGTTCCAAGTCATCCAGTGGCATGTTTAAGATTTGTAGACACACACACACACACACACACACACACACACACACACACACAGAGTTACTTGAAAATATAAACTCTAATGATGTGAATTCTTTAAATGTTTATGAGAAATGTTTTATATCTGCAACTTATTCTGAAATACATGAAACATAAGATTTTTTTTTGGAAGGATAAATGCTGAAAAGGGAAATGTTAATTGCTGGATCCAAGTGGGGTGTTTATGCGGGTTCACTACAAGGGTTCTTCCAACTTCTCTGTTACGTATGGTGAACTTTGTAATACAATATGGAGAGGAAAGTGATGCAAACATTTCTTTAGGTTCTACCGTGTAAAAAGAATTCTGTGATGCTAATCTTACCTCAATTTAGAGTCTTTTGAATACCTCAGACTTAGAGTCTGATTTAGGAAGATGAGTCTTTCTGAATATTTGGCAAAAACTTAAAGCTAAAAGGCAGTAATATTCCAAATAAATTATGAAGATAAGATTTTTGTCTGTGGCTGAAAGTTCTCTTGGAGTTGGAGAGCTAGTACCAAAGGTCAGCAAACTGTTTTGTGTAAAAGAGCATATATGGATATTTGGTTGTGTTTATTAAATAAAAATTTCTTGTCTACACATTGATATGCAATTTAGCCATCGACAGATTAAAAATACACTACCGTTTGAGTTCTGGAATATTTTGGTGTTAGAAAGAGGGCTTCACTCAAGAAAACGGGTTAGGAGCCACTGATCTAAACAAGAGTGCTCTCAGAGCTCAGAAGAAAGAGCTCTTCAGCTTGCTAACATCTGGCCAGGCTTCAAGGAGAAGATGGAATCTGAGCTGAGTGTCGGGAAATGGGTAGAATTTGAATTGGTTGAGAAGAGATGGAATGCATTCTAAATGAGGGAAAGTACGAACAAAGGTAGGATAGTTTGGGACACTGGAAGAGACCAGCTCAGCTGAAGAGGAATTGATAGCAGATAAGTTTGGAAGGATCAACTAGAGCTGAACCATAAAGGACCCGGAATACTAGGCTAAGGAATTTGGACTTCATCCTGGGGCCAATGAATATTTTGAGCAAAAGATAGATATGGAGAAAGTGTTTTAGGTATTAATCTGGCACCAATTTCAAGGATAGATTGGATTGGGGGAGAGATGAACTACAGTGTGGAGGTTTATATAATCTGCCCAAATTTTACGCAGTAGGAACCCGAGCTAGTGTGACAGGAATGAGAATTGAAAAAAAAAAAGAAAGGAAAGGAGAACTGTAACAGACATTTTAAAGGCACAGTCAACATTTGTCATTTTATTTCTTTTTTTAAAAATGCACAATGTTATTCTAACAGAATAGAATTCTTTTGAATACCAGGCTTTGAAACTGATTAATATTTCTTGTTGGCCATGTATATCATTAAGTTCAGTCAAGATGTGCAAGTTTGGTTCTCATCAGGTTGTATAAGGTGTGCTTTTTCTGCCATCTTCCAAGGGAAAGAAGATGACTCTAATATTGAGGGATAATAATCCTGTGTCAGGTCATAGAGGCAATGAGGATAAAGAGATGCTTTGTTTTCTAAATGGAAATTCACTGAATCAAAAACATTTAATTCATGGGTATATATACCATTTGATCAAAAATAAATAGTTAAATGACTATTTATAATACTTAATTTAAACGTGCATTTAAAAAATATCATAAAAATATATATATTTAGAAGTATTATTTTCTGCTTTCATATTTCATGCGTTCTCCTCACCTATGCCTTTGGTGTCCTTTGTCCCCTTTGGAATCATTTGACACATTTTTTTTAAAGAAAACATTTCCCATTCCACCTTACAGCTTGAGAAAGACTCCTTAAGTATCTGAGTGACCCTCACTGCATCTGAACCATAACATTATGCAGTTGTGCTTTCAGTCCTGATCACCACAGCATGACTATGTGCAGAGGAGCTCTTCCCAGGACTCTTTAAAAGTTTATTTGCCACAATGTCTAATACTCGTCTTAGGTGGGTCATGTGCCATGCGCTGTTAAATCTATGATAACTTATTTACTTCTTGTTACTGATTTAGGCAAATCCTCTCTAAAAATAAAAAAATTCCAGGATGGGTATTATTTTATGTGAATGTGTTTTCTCCAAATAATGCTTTGTTCAAAATCTGTTGATGTGTAACTATTATATGTGTCCTGTATGTAGGGTGCCTTGCAAGAACCTATGCAGAAGTTCACTGAATGTGATTTAGGAGGAATAAATTTATCTTATATTTGAGTAGTGTTTTTAATACCTGCACAGTGTGCCTAATGGTATGAGACTAGTTGTACTTTACTTTTTAAAGTCAGATGTACATTCCTTCAATAAATACTGAGTTCCAACAGTGAGCCAGGCATTGTGCTAAGTTCTGTAGCAATATTATATCTCTGCAAAAAGGTGTAGTTCCTACCATGAAAAACTTATTGTATACATGTTAAAATGAGTAAGACTTTGAAATATAAAGCAAGGTAGAATAACAGTTATATTCTAAAAGAGGCACAGATGCTGACTTAGAAGATCTAGAAAAGATCATTTCTGAGTAGTAGATAGAGAAAGGTAATAAACAAGTGGTACTTCAGCTGAAATTCAAAGTACATGGCTTAATCATGTTGAAAATTTATAAAATGTCACCCAGTAAGGCAGAAGCAAAACTGAAGATTTAAGGAAGAGTTAGATATCTTAGTAAGTCAGTTTAGTTTAAATGTCTATAGGAACATGTGGTGCTTTATATGTAGAACGGGCATTACAGTGTTCAACAGGAAAGTTAGGATAATTAGGTAAGGGAGTATTTTGTAATACTCATATTCTTATAAATTACTAGCTTTTATGCAAATATAAAGTATTTTGAAGAGATGGTAAATAAACAAAGAGAGGGCCCTCAATATATGATGAATTAACAGGAACTGAATATAGGAGAAAATATAAGACCTGCTGAAGACCTCAGCTCAGGAGTGTTGTGCAAATCTAGACCATGAAAAGATAAACAAAGCTGTCTAACTTAGAGAGAAAAGAGGCTAAAAAGCCAAGGTAATACCTTTTAGAAGAGAAGAGGCAGAAGGTAATTAGGACAGTGGCTGTGATGCTGAAAAGAACTCTGAAAGATTACAGTGGTACAAGTCATGGATTGCACGTATTAGCTAGCTTTCTGCTCGTATAACAAAAACATGAGACAGCTAGTTTGTAATGAAAAAAGATTTATTTCAGTTCACAGTGTTGGAGGTTTCAGTCCATAATTGCTTGTCTGTTGGTTTGGGGCACATGGAAAAGCAGCATGTCTTATGAGGGGCATGTACCAGAGCAAAACCACTCATCTCATGGCTGTGGCAGGGAAGAGAGGGATTCAAAAGAGTCAGGTCCCCAACCCCCTTCGAAAGCATAGTCCCAGTGATCTGAAGCTGCCCACTAGCCTCTGTCTCATAAAGGTGCCACAGCTTCCCAAAAGCACCACAGTGGAGACCACCTGGCTTTACCACCCGGCTTTTGGGAGGCACTTAAGTAGCAAATGCTAACACTTAGCAATAGGGGCTAAGGAAAGAGGGGGTGGGAGAAATCAAGAACCTTTCAGTCAGGTGACTGTCGATGTTAAACTAAAGAGTTGACCTTTGCACAAGGAGAAGATGGTGATTTTTCACCAGGCAAGGGCATGGCATCACTGGGATGTGAGCATTGGTACCTGTGTAAATAATGTACATGTAGCTAGAAGGTTATGAGCCATCTACATGAAGGTCATTTTTAAAAACACTGACAATGAAGGAAATTATTGTGAAAGAAAACTCTGATGAGGAGGTGAAATTAGAGTGCTGCAGAGTAGACAAAGGAAGAAAACCTGGAGAAAAAGAATGATACATGGGGAAAATGGAACTGCTCTTATGTCATACTGATCAGTGATGAGAAAACTGTCAAAGAGAGGGATCCGCTCTTCAGAAAAACAAAGGAGAACTGAGACTAAGAGAAGTTTGCACTGGGCCCTGGGAAAGGCCTTTTAGTGAAGTATAGGTATAAAATTGATCACACAAAGGATTAGAGAAAAAGAGATGAGGAGATAGAAATGAAGGGGGATGTTCGGGAAACTTGGTGATGGAAGAAGGCAGCTTGAGAGGTACATGACTGACAGAAAACTTTTTTTAAAAAATTGGACGAGCTGAGGCTATAGCTCAGTGATAACACACATGGCCAGCATGGGCAAGGCCCTGGGTCTGAGCTCCAGAAATGCAGGAAAAAAAGACCAAGTGTGACCTGTCTGTTTTTCTAACTGAAGAGGAAGAAACTCGAGGTAGAATGGTTAAAGATACTGAGAAACTGATAACGGAGCTTCATTACAAGGGGGGCGTGGAAGAAGCACCGCGAATAAGATATAGAGGCCAATTCCTACTAAGGGAAAAGGAGCTCCCATTAATATTCATTGGTGGGAAACTGGTCAAAGTTGCAGAAAGATAAAAGATCTCGTGCAGATTTCATGGTTTCATTTCAATGCTGTAAACTATTTGGTGAGAACATGTCCTAAAGCAGGTGAGGAGTGAGGGACAGTTTGGGGCTTGAGGAAAGTGGACAAGACTCAGTGAAGATTGTTTCAGACAGTTTAGAAGAGATGGAAAACAGGGGCTGTCAAGCAACAGAAGGGAATGAAGAAAGGCAGAATGTAGGTGAACTCAGTCCACATACTAAGTGAAACCTATTCAGTCAGGTTTATTCATCCAGAACAAAGCTGAACGTGAACAGTGAGAAACTGCCTGTTTTGGGATTTGGGTTTTTTAAAAAGATGCTTTGGAAAGAAGAGAACTCTATGTTCTGGAGCAGGGATAAGGTCTGGCTGGCTGAGAATTCCAGACTGGGCAAGCACGGCACAGACAGAATGGGAGAACAGCTAGGACTGTGGAAATGTAGGGTACCATCATGAGCCTTAAGAGCAAGTATAATGTCAGAGAATGGAGAAGTGTAAGGAAGTATTTCCAGGAGGCAATGCAGTTTCAGGCACTGTTGTAGCAGAGCCATTTAATAAGCAAACTGACTGAAAGTACGTCTCACTGATGCCACAGAAGGGATGAAGGAATTGTAGTTGTAGTAGAGACATACTGAACTGAGTTTTGAAATCCCTGATATAGTAGGAAACAAAATCGGATGGAAGACTGAGCTTGCATCACAGAAAAATAAGCTGTACTCTTACCATTTAAGAAAAGTTGTAAAGTGAGCTTGGATACCAACTGGGGAAGGATCCAGGTTGGTGTCTTTCTGTGTGTCCCTTGGCATATCCTTCATAGCACAGGCTAGCTCCCAGGAGGGCAGGCAGAGCTGTCCTTTGGGAATAAATTTGCAGTAATGCCTTCTGAATTTGTGGTTAGAAATATAGAGAAGTAAATGTACTAAGTGCTTGCCTTCTGTGATTGTCCTGTCATCTACTTGGGTATCTATTTACCTATCTACAAATTGAAAGGTTAACTAAAAGTTGCATGAGTTAGTTGGATGGTCTTTATAGCTGATGTCACCAAACTACAACGGTCTAATAGCTAAGTCTCCACTTAAATTTACGGTGAAGGAAGATAGGTTTCTCATTTTCATGGACCTACTCACCCCAAGGAGGGTTAAAGAGAGATGGCATGTTTTTTTCCCAGAATTGTTGGTCACAATTGCCATGTGACCCATCCTCCCTCTGCTAGCCTCTTTCTTCAGCAAAAACACACACTGATTATAATGACCAAAGTATCGGTTTTCTCCTGGAGTTATTTCCATATTACCTTGATTTGATTTTGCTATCCTGAGGCATGACCTCATGGGTGATCTTAAGCAAGTTACTTTACTTTAGATTCTTCTTATTTTCTTTTCAAAGGATAGGATTAAATTTAAAGCTTATGATAGCCTTTGATCCAAGTGTCTTTATTTTAAGAAATGATTTGGGGGCTGGGGTGTAGCTTAGTAGTAGAGCACTTGCCAAGTAGGGTGCTTGGTAGTAAAGTGCCTGACATGAATGAGGCCTGGGTTCAATCCCCAACACTGAGGAAAGTAGAAAAGAAAAAAGAAATGCTTTTCCCTCTCATAATCAAAGAGATGCTGTAAGGGTAGAGCGACTGTAAAAGCCTGGCTCCAGACCAAGTAGAGCGGTCAGTGTTTTAATATCATTTCTCCTCTGTTCACCTGACATGAATATATTCCTTACACAATCCCTGCTAGCAGATGTAGAAGCTGAGGTACACAGAAGTTGAGTAACTTTTTCTGGGTCCATACTGGGAAACTAGATTGTAAGGCCATTGATAATTCCAAAGTTGATACTTTTAACTCTTTATTTCATATTACTCACTGGTACTACTACCCAGGGTGAAGGAGAAGGACATGAAGTCCGAGAGAAATAGACTATCGCTAATGATACTATTAATGAAGATGATAAATGTAGTGTCAGCTCCTTTATACAAGGTACTTTACATGAATTCTTATGATCCTTATTGCCTTCCTGTAATGCAACTAAAATTTTTAAAATTTTATGTAGGTGATGAGTAAGATCAAAGAATCAAATTAAGTTTTAGAACATCTGTTTCTCTAACTTCAAAACCAAATTTGAAGGTATCGATGGGTGAAAGTTTGTGGTATATCTGAAGAGCAGCAGTTGCCCAGCAGAGCTCAGGCCCAGAGTGAAAGCCAAGGAAAGGATTAGGAGGGGCCAAGGAGATCTAGAGTGACAAAAGGAAAATTCTGAAATTTTTTGAAGGATGAGTATGAGTAGGTGCTTAAAGATCAAGTAGAAGGTTGGAAACTTGAATTGGTGAGAAAAAAGACACACTTGAACAAAGAGAGAACAAAAATTCTATTTTCTGCTAGACTAAGGTAGTGAAAAAAAAGTACGTAGAGGCAGACCTAGTTATTTATGAATCTTATGAATAGATGATTCATAGATTTTGCTTTGGAGACAGATGGGACTCAGATGGAATAGATCTCAGATGTTACAGTACCTTAAATATCTAAGAAAGCAAAACTCCAGCATGTGGTGCTTGTAAATTCAAAGCCTTAGCGAGGTGCTCTGTTATATCCTCTGCAGCCCATGGATAAAGAATATTGCCTTGCTGGAGACAGAATGGGTAGAATTTTGGTGGCCAGAGATTATGCTCATCTTTTTAACTCTCTGATGGGTGTGTTCTTGACGATAACAAAGCCAGAAGTAGTCTCTATTCCTTTGGCTTTCATTCAGAAACTACTTTACATCACAATAAATCACTAGTCTTTTTAGCATCAGGTCTCTGGTGATCAAAGTATTCAATTACAGTCCCTGATACAATCATGAATATCCTGGTAGTTACTTTATGTACATCCTCTTCTCTACAACAGTGAGTCTTTATAAAAACTGAATTCATCGGGAGTCTTTATTCCTTAGTGTATGGATGGGTATATTTGAACAATGGCAAAAAGCAATGAACTTGGGACCTAAAAGAAAAAGTATCATCTTCCCTTCCTTTCTATTCTTTTTGCCTAGTTCTAATGGGTTTCAAGTGTAACTGAATGTGTCTGTTGAGAGTGAAAGTTACATGTGATTAGCTAATCACACCGGGGAGAGCAGGTGCAGATTTTAGGAGTTCAGAAACACAGCAGTTTTGTTGCAGATAAGCTTTTGCAAATTAACTGTAGAGTCCAGTCTACAGAGTATAGACCTTAGACTTGGCAAAGACTTAGAATTCTTAGACCAATTTCTACACAGTACAAGAATTTCTTCTTCATCTTTTGCTGACAATTGAATGTGAAATGTCCACCTGAGATCTCTCTCCAGGTTCAGGGGACTGGACACTGGGAATCTTGCAGAAATAATTCCTAGGGGATGGGTAGGTTTTGGCTGCTAGTCTGACAGTGTTCCTTAGCTGCCCTGCTCTGTTATGGAGTAGTTGTAACTATAGAAAGTGCCATTTATTACCATTTCTTCAAGTTTTGGTCATGGAGGCTTATATTTAAAAATTCCAAAATTACATCTCACTTCTGCTACTTTGTGACTTTGGACAACTTTCTATCCCTCTAGTTTTAATTTTTGCTTGTGAAACAAGAAGAGAATACCTGACCACGGAATTTGTGAGTGTAAAAGAGACTTACCTGCAGAGTTGTCTAAGAGGATTAATCATAATGTCCGTAAACAACCTGGCACATAGTAGGTGTTTAACATGACCTGTTTCTAGGGGACCAAACTCATATTTTTCTCAGCATGAGGCATTTGATTCTGAGTTCAGAATTCCAGCGGTGATCTGTGCAGTAAAGAGTGAAATAGAACTATTGCCGTACATGTACAGGATATTATAGAAGTTCTTTTTAAGGGAGATGACGTGTAATGTGGGACACTGAGTAAAACCTTAAAAGCTGCTCTAATGTAAGAACAGTAGTTTTCAAAGAGCTATAGCAGTGTAATGGCTACAGAGAACAAGATCATTAGGTTACCTGGTGGCACAGACTGAAAAGGGAAATACGGGATTGTGTCAGAATTCATTAGCATCAGCTTAGACTTCTAACCCTAAACAACTGGCAGAAAAGTAAAACCTTCAGTTCCAACTTCAGTCCCACTGCTGCATGGCCAACATGAAAACAACACAGCACAGTGATTTCCATGAGTCTCACTGATCATTTTCCCCAATTTGTTTAAAAACCATCTAACTAATTTTTTAAAGTGAATATCTGATATATCTGTTTATAATGCTTGTTTAAACAGTACTCATTATGCGTTGGTAAAATACTTGGAGTCCCAGGAGTTGCATGAATTTGTCCTTTGCATTGTGTTTCTAAGGGATCTGCCACATGGAGGGAAGGAAGAGCTGTGTGTTTTCCATCATCTTCTTCCCTCTCAGAATGTGTTGACTTTGTGAGAGAAGCATCTCCAAATATCCTCTTCAAGCATTCGTTTCAAGAGACACATTACGGTTGTCTTAAACTATTATTGTACTCTTTCTGAAAATCTGCTAATAGGGCATGCATAACTTCAACAAAATAGACTAGGCAGATTCCCACGATAGCACTTCACCAGTTTGTAGGGAAATATAATAGTAGCTATTCATTTTTTTAAAAGCCTAACACTAGGGACAAAATAGACAGATGTTCTGAGATGGTCTGCCTCATTTCTTATAGGAGCGCTGTAAGGAGTAGGTTGCTGGGGAGAATCTAGACCATAAATTAAATAGCTAGGTGTTTTGTTTTGTTTTGTGTATTTTGGAGACAACCACCTGATATGTAGTTTGGGCTGACCTCCAATTCACTATGTAGCACAGGCTGGTCATGACTCACCATCCTCTTACCTTAGCCCTTTGAGTGCTGAGATTACAGGTGTAGCCACCACAGCCTAGCCAAAAAGTTAATTCTAAACCTAAAGGGATTTTATGAAAGATCATATATATTCCACTAACTAGCATTAGTATTACTTTTAAGTAGAAAACTGTTTCTACTTACTAAAAGTAGAAGCGTTTCTGTGTTTTTGCTACTAAATGTGCATAAAATGTTGATGAATTTGCGGTCATATATGCTTATTAATAATAAGCTATTAAACTGAAGACTATTTTTGAGCCATGCTGTCGATGATGTGTGTGTGTGTGTGTATGGACGCACCTGCCCTGCAGCACTGTGACAACCTGTTGGTGTGAAGGACAGCCAAGTTTTTCTCCTTTTGCTCTATCTTTTTCATCGTTTGACCAAAGAACAGATTTTTCTACAGATTTCAGGAAATGATTTCATGTTACCTTACACATATTTCGGGAGTTGTGATTTATTAGTAAGCAATTCAATGATATATAATAATATAACAATTGCTTTCCATTGAAAATGTTGCTCTGTAGTAATAGCTAGCTCTCTTAGGGAAAAAAGACATGAGTCTTTCCAGAAAAGATTCTATCAGGAGTAGCAATCTGATTTATGTTTAAGTAGGAAGATTGTTTCTTAACATTAATTTTTTGTCACTATTTTCAATACTGTATTTCTCTCCCATGCCTTTACCAATAACTTTAATATGACACATGTTTATTTTTATAGTTAAAACAGAGCCAATGAGCAGTAGTGAAATAGCTTCAACAACAGCGGACGGGTCGGTAGACAATTTCTCAGGTTCAGGTAAGGAAAAATATCTTATATTTTGACATTAATACTAAGTATTATTTTTCCCAGTCTTTAAATATATGTATATATATGTGTGTGTTGAGTGCATATATATTTATTTGTGATATTATTTTGTTCAGAATCACATCTGAACAATTCTAATATTTTTATATAGTGTGATAAAATGTTTTCTATAAATGTTGGTGATGAAAGTATTGTTCTCCTTTACTATATTGTGTTTATTATTTGAATGATACCTCTCCCTTTTTCTTTCATTTGTATCATTTTTTTCCAATCCTGTAAATTTGCATAGATAAAATTTAGTTTTTATGTTTCCTAAGACTTACCAAGCCATTGTCTAGCTAATTCTCATGTAAACTCTAGATCTAAATTAAGTAGACTATAAGAAACAGCATTAAATTATGTTAGTTTATCTTTTTGACATTCACAAAACCTGTCCCCAGCAAACAAAAGATTTAAAAAATGAATAGGAAAACACATGTAAAACCAGAAAGGGAAATGTTGGACCCTCCAATAGGGAGGAACCACAGCACAGAGGGCACAGAGCACAGGGAAACCGCCAATGGCTCAGTGGCCGTGGTGTCCTGGTGTGTGCCATGGGAGCAGCAAGGGTGAGCTGGGGAGGCGGGCAGAGTCAGACACAGCCTATGTGTCTTCGTGAAGTTTATCTTATCTAAGTTTAATGGGATTTATCAAAAAAGAGGTTATGTGTTTAATCTAGAATCATGACCATTGGGGCTGAATTGGTTAAAAGCAAGTTGAGGTCAAGAGACCAGTTAGAGATTATTTTGTGTTAATTTGAGCTAGAAATATTGATGGCCTCAGATAGCACAGTGGGTATGGAAAGGTGAGGAGTTCAAAGTCATTAGAAGAAAAATGTATAGTCACTAACAACCGGTAGGGTAGGGAGGTGAGTGAGACAGAGAGAGAAGGCATGAGCTAAGGAATGTAAGAGGACCACAACTAGCAAAGAGAGAAGTGACCTGAGCCATCCCTTGGGGATGTGTTGAATGTGAGGTGTCATCAACCTGTAGGTGGCAAGTGTTCCGAGCATTAGCACTCAGGAAGGACTGGGAACGGAAACGCGGAAACTATACAGGGAGTTAGTCAGCAGGCTACACCAAGGCAGAAGACAACCCAGGAAAAGCTGGCTGGCTGGACACACACACACACACACACACACACACCAGAGGGGCACATGAAAATTCAATGATCAGTGAAGAAGGGTGATCACTGAAGTAAAACCAAGAAGAATTTCAAGAAGTTTTGCCCAGAGAATAGATTCATGAACAGCATTTATATAACATCAAAAAAGCAACTTAATGACATGGGAAAATGCTAACTATAGTAATTGAGAACTCAGATTTCAGAAGAGTAGTATTTTTAGTATAATCAGTTTCTTTTAAAAGAAGACATGGATATACATGATTATGTGCCCATGTGCAGGTACAAAAATTAATGGTGATTCTCAGGATGGTGGAATAAAATTGGAATTCTATTCTTTCTGCTTTTGTCTTTTTTCTAACTTTTTTAAAAAAACAATGCCTATGTCTAATATTTATATTTTTAAAAGGATAGTCTTAAAGTTCATGTTAAACTTTGTGTGCTACAAAGAGATAATTGAGTTTTGAAAGTGTACATGGAAAACAGTATTGCATCCTTGTTTTTCTTGATTTTGATAACTTCTCTAGTAAAGAAATCCCATGTTTTTGAGAAATACGCACTGTGCTATTTTTCACGAAATGGACACTCCATTAGTGATTCCCCTAACATGTGAGATTTACAAGTGTGTAATCATACAAATACACAGAGGGCATCAAATGTACAGCTAATGTAATAAAATGTTGAACAATTTGGATGAGGACTATCTGGGAAGTTTTCATACTATTCTTTTAACTTTTCTACAAGCCTCAAATTATGCCAAATAAACAAAATAAAAACACAGAAGCCTGAGACACATCAGTAGAAGCAGCCTATAGGGGTTTCAGTAGAAAGATGCACTTTGCCTGTCACTTTCCCTGCCAGATGACACGTTCCACCTCTGTTTCTCTGAGTTCCTAACACAGCGTGGGCTTATGAGGTTTATTGGATAGAAGAGGGATTTAATGGAAAAGGTGAAAAAGTGGACCAGGAAAGAGAAAAAGGTCTTCTAAATACATAGAGCGAAGGAGAAGGAAAGAGAAGATCCAGTAAAGAAAGAGCTGACACTGAGAAGGTGAGGGTGGCTTTTTGCTCATGATATAAGCTTCGTAGAGGTAGAGGTTAAAGTACAGGCATGATGGAATAATTGCTGAAGGAAAGCCCCTGACAGAACAGCAATAACTTCAGTGGAAAATGGAAGTGGATCTGCCTAGAAAAGGACTAACTTCTACTGGAACACTGTAAAAGCTGCAATGGAAAGCAATGCAGAAGAGCGTAGAGTGGAGGAGGGGCAATTTCTTCAGGGAATTCCTATGTGATTCGCACAGTGAGCCCCTCCAGTGGCCTCCATTTGTGTCTGGTGAAAGCTGAATTCTTACAAAAGCCTGCAAGTCCCATTGCAATTTGGTTGCAGTGACTTCATGTTGCTGCCTGCGCCTCTCACCACGATTCCTCCAAATTCTGGATGTGCCACAAGCATGTGTTGTGCCATGATTCCTTCACCTGGGGGACTGGCCTGCCTGCCTCCCTCGGGGCCTTCACATCTGTGCTCCAGTCTCTCATGGGTGCATCTTCACTGGACCAATTAGCAGATGCACAAATGAGCGATGACTTCTACTTTTGCCTCTGAAGTGGCACAAAATGAGAACAGTGATAGCACGTGGGCTTGAGGAGAGGGAGGGATTAAAATAATGCTGTGGGTGACAGGCAAATGCAAGGCTGCTTAGAAATACAGAAGAGGAGCGGCGGTGGAGGTAACGGGTCAAGCAAGTCTGGAACTGTGAGACATGGAGCCTTTATGGTAGACTGTTCTTTCCCTACAAGGGCTTAACAGCCCAGGTAAAGAGATTCTGGTCTGATTCAAGATTGAAGACTTGTCAGGTAGGACGTGGGAGAAAGTAGAAGTAAGAGAATCATTTGAAATAATTATTCATGCATCTACTATGGGTGCAGAAGATGGGTTAATAACTTGAGAGGAAGTAACTATGTTAGAGATCCTGAATCTCTTGATAGGGCTTCAGAACATGTACAATAAGAATAAAAGAATGAAAATTCTAGAAAGAGTGATATTCCTTACTCTCACAGCTCAGGGAAGCTACAGCCACATGTTTTTCCAAGTCATTCTTTTTTTTTTTTTTTCCAAGTCATTCTTTACACTTCCCTTCATTAGCCTTCAGCACTACTTTTTTTTTTAACTGCTGGGACTTGAACTTAGGACTCTGTGCTTGCCAGGCAGGGACTTAAGCTGTTGAGCTAGATCCCCAGCCTTTTTATCACTACTTTTAAAACTAGTTTTTGGTGTATCTTTGTTCTAAGATGTAGCCTGTGAGAACAGACACTCTTGTCCACATTTAGAGTGCATGGCCATGGAGTGCATAGATGTTCAGTAAAGGTTTGCCAAAGTGAATGAACTGGTTAGTGTGCATGTGGCTGGAGACCATGAAATGGGAAACAGGATCAGGTTATGGCTTGAGTACCATGATTGAAGTGGAACGCTAAGTCAAGACCTAGACAGAATGAGAAAATTGTAGGCTGTGTAACACAGGACAATATTGGGACGTATCAGAAAGCATAGCAAAGTACTAAGTTTTTGATAAATGCAAGGCATACCCAAGAGGTAGGATCACCAAGAGGAGTGCTAAAGAGCTCTCGTGAACTTCAGAGAAGGAAAGATTTTATAGGAGAACAGAAATCCATTGCTTTGCGGTAGCAGCAGTAAAGATACATCTTTTGGGGTCTGTTTGCTATCTGCAATCTGGCATAGTATGCAACTTTCACTTTGAAAAGCTGTGCAGGAGAAGAAATGGACTTGGAAAAGAGCTTAGATGAAGAGGATGGGATTGTTTGTGAAGGGGCTAAAACTACAAAGGATCTTGTTTTCCACAGATTGATTGTCTGTGTTGGACACCAAGGAAATAACTGGCTGAGCCGAGGAGTTGAGGAAAGATGTAGGAAGCACCGAACACCATGGAAATTGATATTTTTTACTGCCTTTTCTATTTTCCTTCTTCTTTCCTTTTAGGGAGTAAAGATACAAAAGATCAAGGCATATTGGAATGACTGTTAACAGGGCTCTGGTTTATAAAAGAAGGAAGTCTCTAAACCTTTAACTCTCAGGCAGATCTTTCCCTCTGTGGCCACCATGTCTATTTCCTTTTTCTATGATGGCTTAAAAATTCATACGCACTTGAAATACTCATCCCAACTTTGACAAATGGCAAGGAAAAGAAAGAAGTGGGCTGACTGGTGTTAGCATTGGTAGCTTCACCTCTGCCTTTCAAGGACGCTTAGCACTCAGAAGCACTAGGAAGGTCTTGAGGCTCACAGTGCTCCAGAGAATTCTTTAAGTATCTGCTTTGGGGTTTTCCAAGGCTTGTGACTGAATTGAAAATTGCAAAATTGTTTGTCATTTTCCTAAAATGGTAAAGTTTTGCTCCTTCACTTTTACCACTGAAAAGCAATGTTTTAGTGGATTACATTTTAAGAACCATAAGGACTGAAAGTAATGTGTTTGTAATGTCTTTGAATGCTGCGCCTGCCATTTTTATAAAACCTAAAGTTGTTATTAGGTTATCAAATACAATGTCAGTTTTTGTCCTTGCTCATACATAACTGATGTCTGGGGCTATTTGAAAACTGAAACAAGAACACTTTTCTATATGAGAAGAAATATCTATGTGGTTTCTTTATTTTTTAGTTGATCATAAAAAATAATTTGGTGGTGCTGATTCATACATTCAACAGTTATTTGTTGAGGACCGACTGAGAGAAAGGCAATATTCTACTGAGTGGGAAAATAGGAGTAAAAGGTGGAAAAGTCCCTGGCTTCACTGAGTGTTCATTCTTCCAGAAGGAATAGATAATCTGTAAATAATAGTGAATTTTGGTGTATATAACAGGCCATGAAAAGAGCTGTGAATAAAATAAAAGCTGATCAGACATACATTGGAAGATCAGATGGTCTCTGCAGAGGGGAGGTCTCTGAGAAGAGGTCATCTGAGCAGAAATCTTAGTGGAGTGAGGGGAAGAGTTTGGGTCAAGGAAAATGGAAAGCCTAAAGCTGAGGGTAAGCTGGGGTGTGGGAAGATCTCACTTCTATGCTTAAGAAGTCACTGTTATATGGAAAAGGGTTATGGAGAGAGGGGTGGAAACGGGCCGAGCGGAAACAGGGCACCAGTATTTCCCTGGCTCAGAAGAATGATGTCTGTTAGCTCACATCTTCCTAGAAGAGTCACCAAGGCAGGGAGAATGTTCCAGGATGATGCTAGGGGAAGGCAGACAGTGATATGGGAAAGGAGGGAAGATTAAGTTAGGCGAGGGATCCCTACACTGTCTTGCCTTCTAATAACGTTTTACCGAGGCAACCAGAAGAGTCACAGGTGTCTCGGGAGCAAGGATGCAATCTCATCCCCACAGTATCCTCGTTGGCGGGAAGCAGCCTTCTGATTGTGGCCTCCCTGCATCCGCACAGATGCATTTCAGAGACCGAATGGGGTAATCACAAAGAAATGTGCCAAAATAGGGAAATAGTGGTTGCTTGTCCCCAAGGCTCTGTGGCGTGCATAATGTAAAGTCTGTAAATGATGAGTGACTGTTTTATCTACCTTCAGAGCTGATCTTGGTCATTCGCTTTGCTGTAGGTTATTCTAGTCCCCAGGAATTAACATTAATCTGGATTCTTGGATTGCTGAAAAGAATGTTTTAGGTTAAGGGGAAAAGCACTTAAGGTATAATATTGCAGATTTCTCACTGCAGGCCATGCAAATTGCAATTTAAATTTAAAGAAATCTCAAAGCGTAAGGCTTCATTATATACCAGTTAAAATATTCAGTAATTTTAGGTGCAGTTAACTAAATAGCAGTGAGTTCCCATCATGAGTTCTTCACATTTATTTCCTAAGGAAGAATGCTGACTCTAATTTGTACTGATAAATACCTGGGCCAGGCTTATCATGTATGTGTATGAACAACATAAGATAATCGAGCCATTCTTCCAGTAATTTTGGTCTTTAAAAAATCTTTGTGCCTGACCTAAATCTCATATTATTAAGTGCGAGTATTATTTTTTAATTACTTACCATGTGCCAGCCCCTATCAGTTGCTAAGGAAATGAGTGTGAATAAGAAGTTCCTGGCCCCAGACACTCCCAGTTGGCAGAGGGAACTAACAATTATGCACTGAACACTCTACCTGTAATGCAGTGTGGCAAGTACCACATCGCCAATGTGTACAACATTCCAAGAAATTACAAAGAAGGGGGGCATTAGCCAAAAAGAAAATGACAAAATGACACTTCACTCTCAAATGTGGAGCAATTGTCAAGCAGAGGAAAGAAGATCGTTACCACAAAGAAAGGTGGAGCATAAAAAACAACCAAGAAAGACATAAGAATTCATGACCTGAAATCATGCGGAGGAGACCTGAGCTGCAGGAAGTCTGCACAATGATAAATCCAGAGGAGAGCGGAAGCTTGTGTCTCTGTACGCTGCTGAAGAATTTGGACTTTATCTGAGAGATAATGTGAACACTGCAAAGACTGAGAGCTGGAGGGTGGATGTGAAGAGATTCTACTTGGGACACATTGCTGTGGTGCCGGTAGTGGAGGGAGTGGAGGGCAGGTGTCTCTCCCTGAGTGGAGGACAGGGAAAGTGGCCACAGAGCTCCTTCAGCCATGCCCATGAAGACCTGAGCTGGGACCATGAGGAGGGACAGCATGTGCAGGCAGTGGGTAGACCAGTAGGCCCTATTTGCCCTGGGCTGAGTGAATGACTCACGGGCCATGGAATGGAGGAAAAGAGATGATTTTTAGGTTTTTAGTTTCTGGTTAGGGGTCAGGGGATAGTATGTTTTGGTGCAAAGAGTCAGGAAACCTGGGTTCAAATACTGGTATTACAATTTATTTATGTCAATGCATCACTCCTGTCAGCCCTGAGTTGCTCATGTGTAGGCTAGGAGTAAATCATTGTACCTTTTTAAACCTTTCTTGACCACATGGTGATGCTCTCTGTTGGGTAGAATTAAAAATACAGAAAGAAAAACAAGGTTAGGGGCAAAGATAGTGGGACTCTGAAAAAATAAACACAAATTAACTCAAATATTATAGTAATTATTTTATATCAACTCTCATTTAGTGTTCACAACAGTCATGTGAAGTGTAGGTAGGATTATTGCTATAGTTTTATAGAACACATAAAGACTTACAATAATCATATAGACGAGTTGGGATCAATTTTGAGCTGAAAATTGAATTCTGATCCCAGACTCTGAGTTTACTTATCTTATGCTGCAACCCCCAAAACTCTTTTTCCATATATATATATATATATGGAAAGAGAGCGAGACAAACGAAGACACACACACAATATATATATATACTTAAATCCAAGCTTCACAGTACTTATCTTACCCTTATAATAAACAGCCTTAATATCTTCTATTATTTTTTGTTTGTAAAAGTTGCTGGGCACAACCTTTAAGTTAAGTTCATGAAATTTCATAAGCAATGACACACAATTTGAAAAACATAGATATAGAGTGAGAAAAGAATAGAACAGAACCCTGTGGCTTCTGTCATTAGGTGGCATTGCATTGTTTGATCTTCAATTATTTTTGCCTGTGACTACCTAAGGAATATAATACTCTTCTACAATCTACCAGATAAATTTCTATTGCCCACAGCCTCCTTCTGGGTTTAGAAAAAGGGAGTACAGGAGGCTGCTATTGCAGATGACTGGGTGAGGGGTGGTCCTCACAGCCTGTGTCCTCTTACTGATCCTTCCCTCAGTAACCCACAGTATATAACCCATCCACCCATGGCAACTCGTGTAGCCTGCCCACAAGATAAGCACAGACCTTGTTCCTGTGTGTGCACATCTGTAGCAAGGAGGTCAGTACCTAGAAGTGGATAGTGACTTAGTCTCTACACGATGACAAGCTGGATTCTTTTGCCATCTCTGCTATAGACCCCATATGTGGTTGCCAAGCTGATGGCCAGATGGCGTATGTCTGGCAGCTTGCAAGAACAGGACTGATCTAGACCTCAACCATTGTCCCTGGATTAAGCCCTACTTATTTTACTCAGAAAGGATTGTTCATAGATTTTCAGATTCTAGGCTTACTATTCTCCAGAACAAATGCTAGACAATTAAACATGAGAAACATACATGAATTGACATGGTCATAATGTAAGAACATGAAACTTTGAGTGCAAGGAACCTTATGAAAGGTTTTAATGTAGAATATTACATTAGTCATCTAAGGTAGAAGCCCAGGCTCAGAGCTAATGACTAGAATTAGGTACCTACTGTCAGATGTTAATAAGTAATAGAACCTCTGAAGATAGTGATCATTAACAGGAGAAGAAAACTTTATATCTGAAATAATTGCACCCAAAGAATGTGCATCTCAGCCAGGTGGAGATTAAAGAGTTTGAGAGTGAGAAAACAATTGTCTGTTTGTCTATCTATCCACCCATCTATCTACACAAACAAATGTAAATATGTGTATGTACTTATAGATATACTATATGTGTCTGTACATGTGTGCACATATATGCATATCATTTTTATAAGGAAAGGTAAGAACTACCGTTTTAAGACCTTATGCTCATTAAAATGGATTTTTACTTCTTTACATCAGAATGACAATGAAAGAATATTTGATAGGGATTTAGTGTGCTTCTGAAACATATTGAGTCAGGTAAATCGGGTTGAAAGAAATTAAGTTCTGTCTGAATGATTAAATACCTGTTTGTATTTTTTAAGAAAGCTTTTTATGTGAACATTGAGCTTGAACACATGTAACCAAAAGGCAAAGGGACACCAAGATCCGCACAAAAACCAGAAAACACACAAAACAGGCTTAGCCTGCAAGTTGAGATATTTAAGATAGTTATAGAAATGTATTTTTAAAAGATTACTAAATCAATGCAGGCAAATGAAGATCTATCCTATTGCATTTCTAATGACCGAAAGATTAGACCCTGTTCCTTGGTAACACAGGCTGAGATGTGTGTGTCCCTGGTGAGCACAGACAGTGGGCCGGAGGACCTGTGTCCCCAGCACAGACAGTGGGGCAGAGGACCTGTGTGTGTGTCCCCAGCACAGACAGTGGCCGGAGGACCTGTGTCCCCCCAGCACAGACAGTGGCCAGAGGACCTGTGTCCCCCCAGCATAGGCAGTGGGCAGAGGACCTGTGTGTCCCCCCAGCACAGACAGTGGGCAGAGGACCTGTGTCCCCCAGCACAGACAGTGGGCAGAGGACCTGTGTGTCTCCCCAGCACAGGCAGTGGGCGGAGGACCTGTGTGCCCCCAGCACAGACAGTGGGCGGAGGACCTGTGTGTCCCCTCAGCACAGACAGTGGACTGGGGGACTGTGTGTGTACCCCCACCACAGACAGTGGGTCAAAGCACTGTGTGTGTCCCCCCCCAGCACAGACAGTGGGCAGAGGAGCTTTCATAGTCCTGCCCAGCCCTCTGGTTCGTCCTGCTTCATCCCCTTTCAGGACTTTTTCTCTCGAGGCTGGGGCTCTATGGCGCTTACAAATGGCCACTGTAAAAGCCATCAGAGCACACAGTACATATTTAAAGTTGTGTTTGTAAAGAATTCATTTAAATTTAGACCCACACAATCATTCCTATCGGTTCTTTTTTTATAGTTTAGCTTCCTATTATGTCAAAGAATATTAAATTGTCATTTCTGTGGGTTACAAAGATCAAGTAGCTGAACTTGCTTAAGGCAGAGCCATAATTAAAATATAGGAATATTTTCTGCGTACTTTGTGTTCTTCTTGGGTTATTATGGTTTTTTTCTTTCCTCAACAGTTGGGAGCAGCAGCTTTAGTCCAAGACCAACTCACCAGTTCTCTCCACCACAGATTTATCCTTCCAAGTAAGATGTATTTTCTCTCAATCAATGAATAACTTTTCTGAGTAGACTTTTACTTTATTTCAAGTCATGTCTGTGCCCACATGTTACATCTTAATTGAAATAAAATCCGGTTTCATAGAGGCTTAAATATATTTACACAGATTTGTATTAAGCACCACCTGGCAAAGACCCTGAAGTGTTTCAGCGCTTTGTCTGTTAGTTTTGAAAGTTTGACCTTAGGATATGCTCTTTAACTGGAATTTGTGATGTGTTTGTTAATTGCATGTTTCCATCTAATGCATGGGCTTTCTATTTTCTGTCATTTCTGACAAATAGCAGACCATACCCACATATTCTCCCTACCCCTTCCTCACAAACTATGGCTGCATATGGGCAAACACAGTTTACCCCAGGAATGCAACAAGCTGCAGCGTACGCCACATACCCACAGCCAGGACAGCCCTACGGAATTTCCTCCTACGGTGAGTAATCTGTCCATTGTTGTAGTACTGGTTGTCTTTTGTAGGTGTGTCTTTAAGTGGGATTTAAAGATTGTTGATGTTGGCCACGTTAGAAAGTGTGTCTAAATTCTTAATACGATTGGTTTTAGTGAGCACTGTAAGAACTGAATTCTTATCTCGAGGTCGGAGGTGACCAAGAGGTTGCACGGGTCCTAGGTCCTGTCCTCCTCCTTTTCCTCCACTATCCAAGCACTTGGCTCTGGTATCCAAAGCATTTTTGTGCATATTTGTGATAAAACTTCTGTGAATGAAGTCTTTTGGGGTAAAGATCCATTTCCTATTTATCAGATGCCTTCCCCTGATTAGGAAAGTACACAGGGAATTCAACAAACTCTCACTCTAAACTTAGGAGGTGGTTGTATTATCGAATTTCAGTATTATCAACCATTAGGAAAAGTGATCTAGGGATCACCTCCTGGACTGCACTTTGAAGAAGTAAATCAGGAAACGTTTAAAGCTCACATCGCCATTTGCTCCGTCCACCTGGAGATTATCTTTATTTTGGTGTAATTTAACTCAATTGTTGCAGGGTCAATACCTGTAAATTAAAAATAAAGCCAGCCAAATCTCAAAGTTCCATCTCAAAAAGTCTTCAAATTGCAAAATACCTTTTCTTCAATGGAGTCACAGTCTCAACTTTAAACACCTGAAATAAATATATGAATTATTTGGCATTTTATGAAAAGATAAAACTGGTGATCAAGGAAAAGGACACGGACTATTGGAGGAATGAACTGAGAGAATAAGTAATTCTATGCTTTATACATATTCTTTTATACAGACTTTTCTGCAGTATATTGAAAGAATTAACACTCTTTTTAAAGCATTACATTAATAAATGGAAGCTAAATTACTTTTTAACTATTTTACATCAAATTGGGCATCTACAAATTTCTTACAAATTATAGAAAGAAAAGTCTAAATTGTGTGTAACTATAGCTTTTGTAATTTTATTTCAAAACAGAACTAAATATTATCTAGCTAAGTACTTTTAAAGCAGACTTTAGTAAGACTTAAAATGGACTTTCTAAAGTTGTCTTTGAATTTTATAACTTTTAATTAAGGTTTCTCATAATACTAGTCTCTCATAATACTAGTCGAGTATAATTTTCTTTTAAACTACTCTTATGATAAAAGGAAAATATCTAAAATCTAAATTGTGCAGTTTTTATTTCTAATATGAGTCAAGCAGTACAAGTCAAGGCAGTTTCCCATGTATATGGTCCAATTTTATTTGTTGGACATGAGTGTACTTTGCAAAGTATACAATATTAAAGTCCTGTCCACCTCCCACTGACGTCACCGTCACTCCTGATACTGCCGAAAGCTGTTATCCTTGTATGTCCTCTTTCTTTCTCTTTCTCATTCAGCAGTGCTAGAGTTAGGGCATCTTCCTTTGCCAACTTCTGGGCTGCTGTCAGAGTCCTTCAGTCCTAAGACATTCATGGGTTGTCCTTGTCACCTGAGATAGCTGTTCCAGTAGGATGACAGGAGCAGAGGGCGAGAAGATAAGCGAATCAAAATTAACAGAGTGAGAGTAAAGATTTCCAAGTGATAAGTGAGGGAGGGGAGGTGGTGGCAGCAAGGGTGGATATTAAGGGCTTTACTCCCAGAGCGTCCACTGTTGTAAAGCTCTTGGGAAGAAGCCCCAGTCCTCAGCATTGGCCTGATCAGGCTCTCTTGGCTCTTTTAGGACCTAGAGTAAAGTTGATGAACTTGTGGGCCAGAGGTTTCATTTTTCTTGGGACAGTGCACTGAAACATAGGGCGGTATTCTCTCCCTTGGATTATTCGTAGAAAAGAAAATACAGTTTAGGATTTTTCAGTACTAAGAGTCTGGGTCCAGATAATTTTAAAGACTTTCTCTAAGGATCTATGCTCTGTTACTTTTACATAGATTTGTTTAAAAATAGGCATATCCTTCCAGAGTGAGAATAGATCAGTGAGGAAGAACAATTCATTATATTCTTTGATGGATCTGCTTGGAGTTTAGCAGGGAAATGAGTTTGCTGCTTTGTGAGTAGAAGTCATGGGACAGATGTAGCTATGGGCACTTGGTTTTTTGTGTTTCTTGTTGGTCCTGGGAATCGAATGCAGGACCTCGCGCTTGCCAGGCAAACCCTTGTGCCACTGAGCTATATCCCCCAGCCAGGGTACTTTCTCTTTGTCTGTTTTTCTGTACCAGTTCTCAGCACAAATATTCCCATCCGGAAATCCCTAGCTAAAAGGTACAGGTGAAAGTGGAAGCAAAGGGGTATAAACGCAGAGAGAGAGACGGACAGGGTCCCTGGTGGCAGCGTGTAAGGAGTTTCTGCAGCCGCCTGCCTTGGGCAGGTGTGTTACCAGGGATCACTTGCTTCTGTTCGTTATAACCTGCTCTGAGATTGTCCATACAGGGTGAAAAAGTCAGATTTACAACAGCGCTCAGGTTATACCAAGTGTTACATGTTCAGGCCATTGTGAGTATTCAGAGATACTCCAGAAACTAGAGCAAGCTCTCTCAGCTCAGAGTCAGATTCTTCCACTGCCTTAGGACAATTACCTAACAGTTCTTCTACTGGTGAAGTTGCCCTAAAATGGAAATAAACAGTAAGACTAGTGTATTCTAGATCCTACAGATATCATTTATCTTAAATGCAAAGCAAATTATTCAAAAATGTGATTTCTCTTGGCTGGAATGTTCCTCTCCTGTCTCTGTGGAAATCAAGGACAGTTGTTAACGCTCAGGGCTGACTTTAATTACGATTCAGAGCTGAGCCTTATTCCACAATGCTGCCAAGACCAAGTCCTGAAATGGGGATGCCAGCTGGGTCCTTTGGGAAGTCTTTCGGGGCCACAAATACATTGTTTTTATATGATCATATGGTAACCTAAATTTGTTTTTACCTAACTACAACTATAAAAAAAAATATAATCCATATAGATTTTACAGATATAAAAGCAAAGTCTACTTCAGACTAAAGTTAAAACCATTGTATTTGATTTGAAAATGGAACAAAAAGGAAATGGTGGTCAACTTCATTCATTTATAAATCACTGTGCTGTTTTATTGGATTCAGTCCTTTGATGTTCTGCTTCTGGTCTGCTTGCTGCCTGGTGGGATGCAGATATTTGAGACTTTTTTTTATCTTGTTGCTTAGTTCTGCATCCAGTGTTGCTTCCTCTGACTTACAATGAGTTTTGTGCTAGCTTCAGCTTTGTGCTGGAACAAGTAAGGAAAAAAAAAAGACAAGACAGAGACTAGGGCTCTAATTAATGAGTTTTTAGAACAAAAGGCTTTAATTCAACAGAGAAACTTTGGAATGGTTTAGTTAATACTTAATTATGGCTATTTCTTGACTATGTAAGAGACAATTAACCTTTGTAAAAGAGCAAAATAAAGTATAGAAATGTTATCTCTCAAACTATGTTTTATAGACAGTTAGATGCAGGAAAAGAACCCCATGTGAATGGACATTTAAATATGTAACTACCCTTTGTTTACAATGAAGTTGTTCTTTATAGTGTTATGTACTATATGTAGTTCACCACATGCATGTGTGACTTATTACTGAGCTAACATTGGGAAGCATTTGTGACTAAACAGTTCTGTGTGGGGGAGGGTATTTTTCTATATTTACCAGCTTCTGAAAATGAACAGATAGATAAGCTGTCACTAACTGATTTAGGTGCATTGTGGGCAGGCATCAAGACCGAAGGTGGATTGTCACAGTCACAGTCACCCGGACAGACGGGATTCCTCAGTTATGGCACAAGCTTTGGTACCCCTCAACCCGGACAGGCACCGTATAGCTACCAGATGCAAGGTCTGTATACATCTGCCATAGCTGTTTTCCTTGACCCTGCAGGCTAACAGCTCATTTCTAACGTACCGTCTGACATTCCCTGCAGATCGTAGATAGTGATGGTGAGAGGGCTATTCTTAGAGACAAGACTGCACTTACAGTTTACCTCTTCACTCGCCAGCTCTCAGGACTTGACTATCCATATTTCTAGCACTAAGGAGTTAGATGGAACAACCTGTAAGTTTCTTTTCTAAGAACTCTAAAATTTCTTCGTAAAGACAAACTTTTCACGTTTGTGTCTTATTGATTAGAAAAATGAATGAAGAGTAAAACAAAGTCAGTCGTGCAAAAGGTTGCCACATGGTACATGGTACAAAACCTCCCACACTCCATGTTACCTGCCACATTTCCTAAATGGACGGTGTTTCTTTATTCTCACGGTAGAGTACAGGTTGGAAGGTAGCAGTAATAGCTCTGATATATAGAATGTGATATGTGTTCACTTCATAATCTATCAAAGGTCAGTAGATCAGTGTCATAGCTGCTCAGTGGATCTTCAAGATAATAATGCCACTGGGGAGATAGCTCAGCAGCACAGCGCCTACCTGGGAAGCACAAAGTCCTGAGTTCAATTCCTGGTACAAAAAAAAAAAAGAGGGAAGAAAATGATGCCAAGAACAGCCCTCTGGTTCTATTTTTGAAACTATAGACAAAATATATAATGCAAATACATACCGAGTGGAATAACAACTAAGAGTTTATATTGTCAAAGTTCTTTCAATAATACGTAGATATTATTTATCATTAGCAAATTGTTATCAGGCGTGTCTATCTGTCAAACATTTGAACATAATTCAAGCATCTGCCTAATATCTTGGTTTTAACCACAAATTAATTTAGCAAACCATATTTAATGTTCTAATAGTGCTATCATATTTGAATTAAGTCTGTAATTACTACATTTGATTTATAGTTTTCACTTTTTACATCTATTATCTTATGCTTTGTTACATTAATAATATTCATTACAAATAGTTTAGAAAATAAATATGTAATAGTATGTTCCATATGTTGTTATATATTATTATATTTTACTAGGTATATAGTACAAGACTATTTTATGATACTGCATTGCAACCTGCTATGTTCAGTAATGAATATATCATGACCATCTTTTTACATTGATCTGTTCCTTCTATAACATGATTTTAATGGGTGTATGATATTCATAGGTATATCCTATTTAACTAATCTCTATTATGGGACATCTAGACCAATGCTATGCATATCTTAACTACATTTTAAATTATTGCTTTCTCTCCAGGAACTCTCTGCATACTATCATATTTAGTGAAGCTCTGTATTATTTCTAATGTTTTTGAAATTATGTTTTATTCTATTTAATTGTGTGATCAATCTTACATTCTTACATCTGGTAATCTGAGCACCTTCATTGAAGATAACCATATGTAATATAGCAACCACTGTTAATTCCTAGCATTTTGTTTTGAAACCCTGTATCATTTTTATTGTTTTTGCTTTTTTTTTTTTCTGTGTTATTGGTATTTAGTTATGGTTCTTTTATTCTCTTTGCAATAAAAAAAGGAATAGAAGAAGAAAAAAATTATTGCTTTCTTCCTTTCGAAAAGTTGTAGTGTAGGATTTCTAGGTAGACTGTTTCATAATCTTTTAAGAGTTTCTGATGTATTTATGCTGTGCACTAGAGTGCACATATTGGATGGTATCTTTAGAAGCATTGACATTTTCATAGTACAAGATCTTGTTTTCATGTGCATTGTTTTAAAAGTGAGGAGATAAATATTTTTCTTCTCTTCACTATCTTTGTCTTGTTATTTCTTTTTTGTTTTCTTTTGTTTCTGTTTTTTGTTACAGGGTCTCACTATGTAGTTTAGGTTGGCCTTGAACTCACTGCATAGCCCAGGCTGGCCTCCAACTTGGCGGCAGTCCTCCTGCCTCAGCCTCCCAAGTTTCTTATTATTTCTTTTTTATTATTATTTTAAAAATAAAAGAACAAAAACATATTAACAAACACACATATATTTACAAAAGAACACAAAAACAATACAAGCAATACAGAATTTCAGGCCAGGTGATAGGAAATTAACAATGGTTGTTATACTGAAATTCTTAATCTTTTATACTGTTTTATAGATATATTTCTAGTTTATGATTTTTTTAACTTTTAGCAATCTAGGTTTTATGAACCAAGATTCACTAATTTTTTCACACTTGATTTTATCTTTGGTATAAAAAAGGCTTCATGGTGCAGTTTTGTTGTATTTGATGGCTACAAAGTAGACAGTGTCTTGTGACAGACAGCATCTGTTGTTGGAAGGGTGCTACACATGTACCAGATCCCAAAGCATTTGGGCTACCTTCGCAAAGAACTGAGTTTCCACACATGCTGAATATCAGTTGAGGAAAGGGGTAGAAAGAATAGTGATGGCACGACTTCATTAATGAATTTAACTGTCCTAGGGGCTAGTAATAAAAGAACTGATAAGGCAGACCAAGTTTGTTTGGTCATAGAACTTTCCTTCTCATCAGAGAGAAAGACAACTATATAAGTGTAGATATTTTCATGAGTGGAGAGGGAAATAAACAGATTACTGTGGTGTGGGACCCTTGGCCACTGGACATGAAATCCTGTTGGAGGAGAAGCAGTCCTGGGTGAGAGGGAAGCAGACGAAACACACTCTGGGAGCAGAGGCAGCTAACGTGTGGTTCTGGGGCCGTAACCCATCTGCAACCTCTCAGTTACCAGGGCACCATGAACTAAGTATGACACTGAGTGTTCTCATTTAAAAACCTTCCTACCCAATCAGTAGTAAATTTTATGTTTGTTAATTTTTAAAACTTTGATCTGTCTTTTTTTATTTCATGCTTTCAGCAATATGTTATTAGTCAATTTTTCTCTATTGTTAACTTATAAAGGAGCGGAGTATCTCTTACTTGAACTGCTTGAGACCAGCAATGTTTTAGATTTCAGACATTTTCAGAGTTTTAGGATATTTGCATATACATAATAAAATAGGGATGGGAAGCAACTCAGAGCATGAAAGTCATTGTGTTTCAGGTATACCTTATGCACATAGTCCGAGGGTAACTGATAGCTCACTTGTGTGTTGACTGTGACCTGTCACACGAGGTCAGGTGTGGAATTTTCCATTTGTTATGTCACATTGGCAAACAAAAAGTTTCAAGTTTTGGAGCCTTTGTATTGTATCATTCTCTGTTTTTTAGAATTTTCAATTGATTTTATTTATTTTTTGTATGTCTATGTGAAACATCCTTTTTGGGAACTTCTTTCTCTTTTTTAACCAAAATTGCTGTGAGCTATCCCAAGGGCCTGGAATCTGGCTGGAGGATGCTTGTGAAATTGGTATATTTCTTTTTAAAATGTAATTTAATTTTTTTTTATTTTAAAGAGAATAAAATTAGAAATGATATAAAATTCCCAAACAAGATGATAAGAACTTAACAGTGGTTATTTGGTTATTATGTTGCGTGTTGTTATCTTCAGAGTAGCTCTTGCTGGTTGCCATTTCGTGTTTTTCCTTGCTGTTCTCGCACATCAAGGCTGATGCGGCAGAGAGGCTGATGCGTTCACCAGAGGACTCACCTCTCTCAGAGAATAGCACAGGGTTAAAACAGCAAAGAGTGGAAGGGAAAGAGAAAATCCTTAGGGGGAAAACTCTTGATTTTTAAAGAGAAATATAGACATGCATAGCACTAAAGTAGGGACTGCTTTATATCCATAGGTTTTATTACATCTAGACTTACTAGATATCACATTAAAACTTTGTAGTGTTTTTGTACATGCCTTGCTTGAATTATCTTTTTAGTGGGACTTTAGAATTCGTTTTCCAGGGCCGAGTTACTATTTTATGCGGACAATTCTTCGATGGTAATTCATTCAGTTTTCAACTATTGGATATAATATGACTTCCACAGAGCAAGGTAGATAATTGTATGCTATTCAGCTTGAAACTTAACTTGCCAATCTAATGATACATAATGGTATGCAGAATCCTACAAAATGCATATGGCTAGATTTGGGTGCATGTTTAAATTTCAACTTATACTTCTTCAATATTCAGTGGAATATGCAAAATACTTTTCCATGAATAATTCTTTGCTTAGTTATGGGAGTGTTTCTACTTCTGAGTGTCTTTTCAATAAATTTTTTTGAAAATGGAGTAATTTCTATGTCTAAAATTATTCTCAAAATTCCTCAAATTCTAGTAACCCTATAAGAATCCTAGCCAGTGATTTTTATTTGTATCAATTTCATCTTACAGTTGGAATCTTAAAGAAGGATGCTGTTTATTTTGTCATCTGGTGATGGTTTTGCCTACTTTGTACTCTGGGAAGATATTTTCAACCCCTAAAATATAGAGCATGCTGATTAGCTCTTCAGAGATCTACCTGCTAGGATTTAACACTTTCCTGCCGGCTTGAACCACCCAGTGGGACCACCCATGTTGCCCCTTCATGAACATGATAATAGTATTACAATTTCATAATAACAGAGAAACATCCTAGTAGTCCAGAATCAACTGGACTGTGATGTGTGTGCTTCCTCTAAGTGCTCTGCTGTTCATTTAAAGAACATATGGGAAGATGGTCTCTTCGGACCTCTCAGACTCAGAAAGATTGGAGTACAGATCCAGTGAAAACCTGAGACCTGGTTAGCAGAATAGTCCTGGAGCCACGCAATGGGGCAATGGTTCTGCCCTGCCCTCTGTGGGCTCTCAGCACAAGCTGTGGCTGGTTCGCTCCATCCTAAAGATGGGAGTGACATCTATTCCCACACTAGTACGGTGAGGTTTAATTGAAATTTCTCTCAGGAAATCACTCTGACCAGTATGTGGTACCTGGGAAGGACACAAGTGGTTGTTTTCGTCGTTACTGTTCTCACTGCGGTGGCGATGCGGTTACTAATATTTTCATAGTTATTACTATGGTCTGGCTTTCTAGGAACATTCTGGCGGGGGCCATATATATACATACACATGCATATATATTCATGTATGTGTTTGTATGTATGCATACACATGATATAACTAAATTTTAACATGTAATGTGTAATAAAAATACATGTTTAAATTTTTTTATGAACAAAGAGAATTACAAGGGCTCAGTAATTAAATGACCCCAGGAAAAGCAGCTAGCTCTAACTAGTGTTCTGGCATGAAAGAAAAATTACTGTCCAAAAGATCAGACATCTCTGTACATCATACAGAAAAGGAGAAGACGGCCATGGGAGAAATAAGAGGAAACAGCCAAGAACACAAAGAAGAACCAGAAGAGCTAAAAAGCCCTGCTGGCCGCAGTAGTGACGGGGTGTTGGTAGTAGAGGGGTGGAAGGCACAGAAGAGACAATGGTGAAATGTAATGGTAGGGAAGAGAGAGAATCAACTACCTCTATCCTGTGCCTTGGTCATTCTGTCGTCACATCTTCACTTTGAGTGCAAGGAATGGGTAGAAATAGAGGGAGAATGATAGGCACTTAAACTGAAATTTAGTTTAGAAGATTGGGACGTGCCAAGCTTTGCTGTGGAGAAGTGGGAGACTGTAGTGCCCGTATACAAAATAAAGTAATAGCTAACATTTACTGGACACTTTTTATATGCCAAGGACTATTATACTTATTTCATATGCATTGTCTCATTTAATCTTTACAACTCTGAATAATGGCTTTAAAGGATAAAGCCTAAAAATACTGAAGAATGCATAATGTTAGCAGTTCATTTAGTTTCTGTAACATGAGCAGTTACTCAAGGATCTCAATTCAAACTCCAAATGGAGACCAGTCTGATTCTGCCATGTTGGACACACACCTAAGTGAGTGGCAGTACCTATACAAAACTACAAAAAGCCACAGTGGAACTGCCTGCAGTGTTTCTGTCTAAGGACAGAGGGGCTCTTTAAAGCAGAGACACTGTATTATACAGCTGGCTATAGAACTAGTCATTGTTTTATTGCACATGAAGCTCTAGAAAAAATTTTTAGGGAACCCATTTCCAAGCACTGTTTGTGCTTTCACACTTTCACAGCCCTTAAGGAGCAGATTTATTTGGCAGTTCCTGACCATTTCACCACTGTGGAGCCTCGGGAACTGGGCCAGCCTTGCTTGGTGCCCACATTCAGTCCAAATGATCCTTCCGGACCCTTCTCCTCCAGCAGTCAATGCTTCCATCATGGCAGGCGGGCTTCCATAACAATGGCCCATGCCACTTTAGACCAAACAGGGGCAAAAGAGATTTTTGTTTTGCATTTACTAACCCTACAAATGCTATGAACTAAAATCTCAGCGATCAGGAAATCTGATGGCTTTTGCATTCACTGCAGATTACTAAAAAATTCTACTTCTGCTTGCTTCTGTGCAACTAGTGGAAAATTAGAAATTTAAATTTGGCTGAAAAGGACAGAACTGTTCTTGTTCATAGACAACTGCAGAGTACACCCTGAGGAAGTGAAATCCTGGCCTGTTTGGTTTTGACATCTTCTTGTTGTCCAATGTTAGCCTTAATATGCCTGGAAACAGGTTCGCAATGGCCTGCAGAAGTTTTCCTCCACTCGTCCCTGGCAAACTGTCCTCATATGCACGAGCTGAAAGGGTAGATGTCGAGGGGAAAGGATCTTGGAGAACCCGGAGTTCATTGTGTAGAAAGTGTAGATGGTGTTTTCTATGCTGCTCACTAAGCCCAGGGTGTTGTGTGTGAGTTCATGTGTCTTCATGTATGTGCATGTATGTGCGTGCATACACTGAGTAAGAAAGCCACTTAGGAACAGTTAGTGTAGCCTCGGATTTACTGACTAATTTTACTGGCTACCTGCTCAGTAATGTCATAAACAGCCTTCACTCTCCATTTATGTAAAAATGGCAACTGACTTGGAATCAAGCTCTTAGTTATGACTTTTTAAAAATGCCAGGTCTGGAGGGATCAGCGACATCACTACCTCTTCAAATCCCACACACCACAGAGATAATTCATCTAGCACAGGAAGTAATAGACTCTGGGTCTAGGGATATAGCTCAGGGGCGCAAGTGCTTGTCTGGCAAGCGCAAGGTCCTGAGTTCAATTCCTGGTACCAAGAAAAGGAAAGCAATAAACTATGTTTATAATGATGATTCAGAATCTTTTGATAAATCATCATGTGAGATTTTTCTTAATAATGTCTTGGAGGTAAGAAAGTGTATTGTTTACTTGCAAAAGATTTTATACCCATGAGAATAAAACATCAAAGAGAAGTTCCGTCACTTACCCGGTTAACCCTCAGCTCTGGGAAAAGCCAACCTCCATAACTCTGTTCTGTTGGCTCTAGGCCATTGAAGATACTGACCCGCCCCGCTCATATTTTTATCTCCAGCATCTATGACTATCTCTGAATAGACAAATTAACGATCTGTGGCTGGGCCTATGCCCCAGTGAAAGTTAGAAAATAAGATTCATAAAAACTCTAGTAACCTTTACCTACAGAAATTACTTTGGAATACAGCATAATAAAAAAGTTCAGTTAATAGCTGGTGGCACATACCTGTAATCCCAGTACTTTGGAAGGCTGAGGCAGGAGGATCACAAATTTGAGTCTTGTTTGGGAAACTTAGCAAGACTCTTTCTCAAAATAGAAAGGGCTGGGGATGTAACTCAGCACAAAGGCTGGGGTTCAATCCCCAGTAGTGTCAAAACATATGTATTTTAAACGTTTTTTTTAAAAAGAAAAGTGCAGTATTCCCCATTTAGTAGATTGAGAGCTGGTTGGGGATATCTCAGAATCACCACAACACAGGTACAACATGCCTCACGTGAGCTTTTATTGCCCCAGAGTAGCAGCTGTGGTGTGGGACATCCTGTCACTCTGTAGGAGGAAGGGTGTCGGGCTTTACCAGGATAGGTGGGAGGGACTGCGCAGATGTGCATGTACTAAACCCACAAGCCCTGGAAATTCTACTTTGTTTGTTTTCCTCTAGGCTTTATTGCTCTCACTTAGAGGGGGAAAAAAAACCCAACTCGAATCTAACTGTGTATATGTTGTTTGTTCTGCCAAAGAGATTGGCATTCACGCTAGGGAGCACAAACACTCAATCAGGGAGGGGCGTGTGAAAGGGCTTGTGGAGGGGCGCACCCATCCGCCCTCTCCACACCTCCAGCAGCCACGGTTCATGATGGAGAGAGTGACTGAAGAACCTCACCCTTGAGGCCTTTGATCTGACTACAGCTTTTCAATGTATAGTTGAACCGTTCCAGTTATTGGTGGTCATTTTGTACGTCAGCAAAACATACTATTATGCTCTGAAAGTTCTTCGCTATCTATAGCTAGATTTCTTTCCTAAAAGAATGACTCCAAAAGCTATAGTTTGAGTAAAATGTTTATTAAACCTTTTCATCATCGGCTATGATAAAACTTTGGAGATTTGTACCTGCAGGCATAAAATGACCTGATAGGATTGGGATTGGAGAATCACTATTGAATGTCTGAATTTCTTTGCCAGTCAACTCATTTATTTATTTTTTTTTCATATATTTATTTGTACTGGGAATCAAACTCACAACCTCATCCTTCCCAGGCAGGCGCTGTGCCACTGCGCTCTACCCCTGGTCCTACTGTTTTGCTTTGGCCTGTTTTTACACTTTACACTGCTTTTTACTTTTGCTAGGCTCATTTTTCTTTTTTTAAAAAAGGTAACATTCTATTTAAGCTCTTTTGGTATCTTGTGTTACTGCAAGTGATAAAAATTGTATGTAAATCTCTTGAAATCAGGTATAGCAATAATTTGTGACCAATACCAATTTTGTTGTCTGCTTGAGTTATTTTATTTAAAATGTGCAGGGATACATCAAGAAAAACAGGCACAAAGGCTTGGGATCTTTATTATCTAAGTGAAAATTTTCTTTGAAAATAAAGTAGGATACAAAGGAAAACTTGGTACTTCAGGGTCCATCTTTTACAGAAGGGGAAAAGCTTTGCTTTTCAGTAGCCCATCTGGCCTTCTGAGGCTTCTCCCCAGGGACCTTACTAAGTTCTGCTGCATAGATCGTGCCTGATGATGGACATAGCCCATGGCAAAGAGGCCAAGGAAGGAAAGCAAATGGACTTCTGTGAAAATACACAAGGGGCAAATAGCATCCTGCTTGCTGAGTAAGTGCTTCAAAACGCTCTCAAACATGGAAGTACAGACAGGCCCCCGCAGGTTCCAGCATTCTTATGTTGGCTGAGAGTCTGCTTTTTAATGTGAATCTTGTTCTCTGTGAAGTAGATCTTTGACCTACATGCTACTCCTTTTTTGAAAGAAGGTTTTTTGAGGTCATAACTGGGTATTGTTCTCTAGGTCAAATCTCACTGGAAACATTGATTTAATATCTTAAATCATGCTGTAAATCAATATAGGCCATGTTCTTTTTAACTATGAAAGAGTAGTGGAGATGGATGAATAAAAGCTTTTGGGATTGGTTTGTTTTTAAACTGTAATTGCTTAAGACCTGTAGGACTGGGTGGTCCCTACAGGACCTTCTAGCAAGACTGTTTCTTGTTTGTTATGGTTGACAAGGCTGCCACCTTTTCTCCCTAGGAATCCCTCAGTGATAGGAAGAAAGGAAAATCTTGTCATATATCCTCCCTGAACAACTTTCTGTAACCTACTTTTCAATTTACCTAAAAGTGTTACAGTAAAGTCTTTTAGAAATGAAAGAGTCTAATTCCAAATTTATTGCATTTCTCAGACATCATTATTTCTACTCTTGGGGTGTCTATGATTTTTAACCAAAAATCAATATTCTTATGATATTTAATTCTCTTTCAACATCACTGGTTCAGCAAATCTAAAGAGTAGATTTGGTATGGTACTTTAGAATACAAGGACATGAACACAGAGGTAATTGTCACTCTAACCAAGAAGTGACATACAAAGAAATCTTGATTCCCTTCCCATCTTGGATGAAGATAAAGGTCCTATTCAGCTGTATGATGAGGTGATGTTGGAAATAACCTAAAACAATAGATGGAAGTATCAAAAACATAGGATATGAGCTACAGCAATCTTCAGCACAAAAAAAGTAAAGCTGGAGATAACCTACTATCTGACTTCAGTATAGTCTTCAAAACTTCAGTGACCAAAACAGCATGGTATTGGCATTAAAAGAAAACACATAGACTAATGAAACAGAATAAAAAGCCCAGAAATAAATCTATGTATCTATAGTCAACTAATTTTTAACAAAAGTGACAAGAATTCTTACTGGGGAAAGGGAACTCCTTTCAATAAGTAGTGAAAATTGGCTGTCCATGTGCAAAAGAATAAAACTATACCCCATCCTTCCCCATGTACACAAATCAGCTTAAAATGGATTAACAGCATAGAGTGCTGTTTGAAGTTTGAAGTCTTTCATATGCAGGCAAAACTCTTATTTTCCTCAATGTGCTTGCGATATGTTATCAGCAGGTAGGCTGACAGAGTGATTAGTCTCTTAGGAGCCCTGTGTCCACAGCATCCCTGTTCAGTTAGGATGGCAATATCTGGGCTAACCAAGTAGACTTTAAGTTAGGATGCCATATGTGTAAAGTTCTTAATATCATCTCTGGGTCCCATCTCTGGGTACTCAAAGCTAAAGTCAGTGAGATTTTATAATCTGTTCAAAATCTATGACATTTGATCAACTGAAAATACATTTAATTTGAAATTCTACTGGACTTTATTTCCTGGAGATAACAAAAATATTTTAACCATATCCAGAACATGCGTACAGGTCCTGCATTTAGTAATCTTTATATAACTTAAATCTGAAATTGTGATTAAAATCTTTCTTCTTTTCTTTATTTTTAGTAACATTTTAATTCTACAAATTTATGATGTACATAATTTGATAATTAAATGATTATTCAATAATTTCATATAGGTATACAGTACATAGTAATATCTGATCTCTAACGGATGACCCTTTATGTGCCACTAAAGTATACAAAATTGACAGTATTGTCTTCCAGATAGTATTTGAGAAATGAGCTCAATTATTTATTTGATCATTTTTCATTTCCTTGTGTTTTACTCTAAATTTTTAACTTTTTAAAATTTCCCTCTTTAAAAAACATTTATTGCTGAACAAATAAAATGTTGACTTTATCTTCTGATATCTTTTGTGAGCCTTAAAATCAGCCTTCCAAACTGCCCACTGCTACCACCATCTTCCTCAAAAACACCCTGCAAAGCTATTAAAAGCCTCCTCCTGACCTTACACCTGACCCCTTAGGAAACTGGGTTCTCATTGAAACTCTCAGTCCCTTGCACTGAGTTGAAATTCTCAAATGATAGTTCTACTTCTAGTTTTGTTTGCTTGAGTGCAGATGAAGCCCTTCAAAGAGAGAGCCAGACATGGTTTACTCATGCTCATTGTTGTGTGAAGCAGATACAATGAATAGACAAATGAATATAAGGACTTGGGGTCAGGATGAAGACAAGACTAAAGAGAACTTGCCTGAGACTGGTCTAGGAAGGAAGACAATTGCACAGTATCAATTATCAGTGCACTGAAGCTCCCAGAAAGTAAAATCAGTACAAACAGGCATAGTCAAGGAAGACTTATTGGGAAGATGGGACGTGAACTAGCCCTTGAGGATGGAAAAATAGATACTAACAGAGAGAAGCAATGAGCGAGGGGAGCAAGGCATTAAGCAAGGTGAGTTTTCAGGATGGCGCTGACCACACCCTGGATCAGTACAGGGGTCTGTACATGGGGATTCTTAGGAAGCAGCTCAGCAGCCACAGCCCTGAACTTCCAGGCTGAAACCAAGCCCAGATAAATACGCACACCCTTGTATTTATTATGGCAAAGATAACAGCTCCCCAGTCCCCTCTCCCATCTCCACCAGGAGAATCAGAATCGGAACATGTCTCGTGTCCCAATGTAATAATATTGATAAGTTGAACGTTTAAATGCTTGGATTTTTCCATTAAAGAATGGCAGTTCTTTTTCTGAGCTGTTTTGCCTAAATGACCAAGAAATATCTATCATTTTACCCTCACCCCGCCCCCACCTCCATAAAACTATCACTCTGATCTCTGCCCAAAAGTTCCTCCCCACCCTGTGCCAGCGTGCTTTGTGTTGTCTTCATGGCTTTGTGGAGTTTGTAAGCTTTCCTCAAGGAATAGACTTGTGATATCCATAGTTTTTGGTAAACAACTGTAGAGTAGTGCTTGTCCCTGTAAAAAGTGCCAGTGGATGGTCTTCATAGAGCTAACCTGAAAAGTGTTTGTTTTTCTGATCTGTTTTGTTTAGCTCTGTGGTGTTTTTGAGACAAGGTCTCCCTACGCAGTTCAGGCTGGCCTTGAGCTCACTTTCGGAGCACAGGCTGTTCTTTTTTGCTTTTTTATGACACTTTTATTTTAAAAGTAAAAGAACAAAGCCATATTAACAAACAGACACAAAGTAGCACAAGAATAGTACAATCAAAACTGAATTACACACAAGGTGACAGGAAATGAACAATGGTTGTTGTATTACATATTGCAGAGGCTGTTCTTGAACTTGCAATGATCCTTCTGCCTCAGTCTCCTGAGTGCTAGGATTAGCATACGCCACCACGCCTGGCTGTTTTGTTTTGTGATTAGAGGTATATAATCTTTCCATTCAGTGTAAAAATGCTCAACTTTAAAAATCGGGCAATGGAAGGAAATATCAGGTCTCTGAGAGCTGTTCTGAAAAGATTGTTTTCAATGTTCTGTTCTAGAAATGAATGTCTTTCCTCCATGCTAAAATAACAGCAATAACAAAACCCACAAAATCTGATGGTCATAATTGTACACAATAGCAAAGTGTTTAGGTAGATAAGATTTTCCTTTTTTTTGTCGCTGGGGTCAAACCCAAGGCCTCATGTGAGCTAGGTAAGTGCTTTACTATGGAGCCCACTCCCCGCTCGGACTTTCCTTTTAACTAATGGGTATAAGGTACCCCCACGCCCACCCTACTTGGATAATAACTTATTTCCTAACTCTACCAAGAGTTATTGGTGCAATAATGACTTTAACCAATCTCTGCCAAACTCCTTGTTTGAAAAATTATAGATTCTAACTAGAAGTTTTATCTACCCTGTGGAGTTTTTGTGATTTCATATGACAAAAAGATGTGAATATTATGTGTTCTCCTATGTGAGGAACCTAACATATAAACAAGTGAATGAATAAAGGAGAAATGACAGGAAAGTTAAAGATGGAACCCTGGAGGTGGGGAAAGGAACCAGGCAGAGGGCGGTGGGAAGGACAGGGAAAGGCGAGGAAAGGGACGGAAGGTGCTGGTGTCGCGTTATGTGTATACACTGGCACCCCAAAACAAACATCACCAGTATCTATTAGTAGCATGCACTTTAAAAAATCAATTAAAAATTAAAACATTTTGTCATAAAAATCTTCTACTACATTTTATTTATCTGGAGATTATTTTTCACATGAAGTCATTTGTATCGAGGAAGGAAAATACCTCTATATTATTTTAATGAAAGAGTTTCAAACATTAAGCCTAATCCTGTGATCTAAAGATTTAAGTAAAGAACCTGGTAAGTCCAGTGAAGACACTCAAGGGGTGGATGCTATTGGAATTGGGAACTTTTTCTGTTCTCGTCTGTCCCATTTTCTCTGTATCCCCAGGTCCAAACCTGGCAAACAGCAGCCTTTACTACGGCCCTACCTCTCCCACTGGCCGCATGGGGAGGAGGCGGGTTTAGCAGCCTCCACACTGAAGCTTCCCCGGGGGCGCAGTGATTGCTATTTTGACTTTACTTTTCGATGTTGCAAACCTCGGGGAAAACTATCTGGGCTTAAACGCTGCGTCAGATCAGCTCTCACTGTGGGACCTTGTTCTATCCTTTTTTAGCCCTGCTCAAGAACCCCAGATCTCTCCTGCACAGAGGCTCTGACAAACTGTTTCTCTTGAAGAATATGATTACTTCTTTCTGTTAAAAAAAACGCTTACCGTGTTTTGGAAGCAGCTTCTAAAACACCTATTGAAACTGGTACTTAAACATGGCAGTAGTAACATGATACAGGCCATTTAAGCAGATAAGATTTTCCCTCGTAAAACTGACGCGTTGTAGGTGTTTGGTAAACATGTGAATGTTCAGGTCTTACTCCAGCCCTTCGCCTCAACAAGACTGCTTCCTGGCTGCCAGGGGAGTCCCGCATATGTACCTTTCCCCAGCACTCCTGATGGCTACGGGCCACTGATTGGCTGTATTTTGAATATATTGGTTTAAAAAATTAAAGAATTGTAAGAAAAAATCTTGCTACCCTGAGAGGCAATGTACTGTGAGGGTGTGGAGGATGAAAGCTGGAACCCGATGGCCCAGGACTGAGTCCCAGCCCTGCCGCTCTTGCTGACAACCGGGGACAATTTCTGTGTCTGTAAAGTAAGGTGCACGACTGTGTCTACCTTGTGAGGTGGCTGCGAGGGCTCAGTAGGTAAAACCCTTACAGGGCCTGGCTTGGTGTAAGCACTCCACCTGGTTTAAGTTCTGTTACTTATTCCTATGCTTTCCATTTGGCTTCATGTGTTCGTGTGTTACACTCAGGTCCTGTGGAATTATGTATGACAAAATTTTTATGAATTTCCACACCTTCCCTAGAACAATATAAAGTCAGACAGACCCGTGTTTGAGTTTCACTGTTATAGAAGCAGTGTTCTCTTATCCTCACCTTCTGTGTCTTTATCTGCAAACTGTCGATGTCCCCTATAATATCTAGTTGCAGAGTACAAAGCATGTGACAAGGTCAGTATACTCCCTAATAATATAGTAGGTATCTGGTGGGCATTATCTCTTTTTACTCTTACTATACTTTGTGTTCTGGAGATGTTCTATGGGTCAGGTAGGAATATCCGATATTTGTTATTAGCCTGTTTTACAGGGGTGAGTTGAATAGGTTTAATTAGTACTTGTTATTTTACTCGTTAATGAACCAGCAGTAATTATCTGAAATGCCGATTAGCAAGTCATGGATGTACAGTACGTGTATATACACTCACACATATGTATCACAGAGACAGACAGATTGGTGAAGCGGGTGACAGATACACATTGCAAAGATGGGTAGGTAAATAAATAGAAGCGGGGGAAGACAGGAGGAGGGATCTGGAGGACTTTGGTGAGGGCAGCTATTTTTAGCCTGTGCTGAATTATGAAGTTGTAGAAGTTAGGCAGGTTCTGACAGGAGGAAATCAAAGTCATAAGAAGTAGCATTTAGGAGAACTGCATGTCAGTTCACCAGAGTTAAGCTGGGATGTGTGGTGAGGGTGGGATTTCGGAGTAGAGACCAAACATGTCCGAAAGGTAAACGGAGCAGACCAGCCGAAGCCTAATAAATAAGCACTGGTAAGGAGTTTGTCTTTCATCCTGAAGGCTACAGGGAGCCACTACAGTTTGCTTTTTAACAGAGGAGGGTGACGGATCAGTCACACCCATTAAAGACAGATTCTCCGCTTTTGCAGACAATGGTGGCTGAGAACCAACTATGGGAAGCTGTGGTAGAAATTGAATGCTGGTAGCCTGGCCCAAGTGAGGTTTCTCTTGAGCGCCTGAGTGCTGCCGGAGGCAGGTGAGGCGGCCCTGCATACTTGATTCCGGTGGTGAAAAATTCAGATGGCCTAAGCCTGCTTCTCCAGTGTGTACACCTCACCTTGAAGCAAGTGAGATCCTTTTGGAAGTTGCATTAAGTCTCTGAGGCCACTGGGGTGCTATTAAACCCTAGCTTTAACTCACTAAATGGAATGGAATCTCAGCCTGCAGTCAGCCAGTAAATGAGTATAACTTCTGTTGAATTCCAGCTAATGTACAGTCTTAGAAGTAGCATTAAGTCTGGAAAGTCACTTGGGTACAATTTGGAGCACTGAACTGTGATTTACGTGGCCATACCCTAGTGGCCTGTGTGCGCCAATATAGCTTCCATGGTCTTTCCTACTTTCTTCCAGGGAATAACTTACGGAATGAAAACATCCATTTTTAAATATATTTTCTATATCTTACTCGTTTTTTGGTGGATAGGGATTATTGAGGTCAGTATTTATTACTCAAGAATCTGTCATTTCAGTGAAAGTAGCAAGTTATAACCCAAAAATGTATAGTTTAAATAAAAGTAACAGGTCATAACCAAAGTAATTTTTCCTATCAAATGTATAGAATGGCTCAAGCTTTTAAAAAGTACACCCTGATCCAAAAGAAATTTAGATTTCCTTTCACAAAGGATTTTTAAATGCTTATCATCTGTACATTGGCTTCACATATAATGTTGTTATTAATTGATTATTCTCTGACAAACAAATACATAAGGAATGAGTCATATGCCCAGGAGGTCCCATGTCTATAAAATACAATAAGGCTGATATCATCCTAAGCCCTGTGAGATCCCGGACTTTATCTTAGTCAGTCTCTCATTCCTATGCAATTAACACTATGAGTCTGGCATTTATGTTTAATAAATATGTGATAGTCACATGCAGATGAGCAGTATTGTAAAAGCCTGTGGTTGCAGCCCCGACATCGGCACTGCGGTGTTAGTCTTGCTCTAACTCCAGTCTTACACCAAGACCTCTTAGCTGAGGTAGGTGTTCTAGGACTTGTGAACAATGGACAGAAATGTACAAATGAAGGAACCTTAAATATGAGTCTGTGTGATAACTAAACTTGAAACTCTCTGAGGAAATATTTTCCCTCCTTGATAAAATAACAACTTCTTGGATCGGGTTTTCAAAGTTCATAGATGCTTGATAAGTAAGAAGGAAACGAATTTTAGATATACAGACATGTTAAGTCATCTTACCTAATTTGAGAAAATAAAAAGAGGGAAAAGGTATTTAACCATAGGAGGATTTTAGAAGTTTCTGCTGTTTGAAATAATGCCCCGTGTTTGTGTGACTCACAGTATTCATTACGTTGTTATTGGTTTGGAGCGGTACGTACTGGGAATTGAACCCAGAACTTTTGCGCTAAACTAAATCCCCAACCCTTTATTTTTTAATTTGAGATAGAATCTGCTCAGGCTGAGCTCAGACTTATGATCCTCTTGCCCCAGCCACCCACAGTGCTGACCATTATGCTTTCTAAAACATTATCACAATGGGTGTTTAAGAATTCTACGAAGTAGAATTTTTGAAGATAAGGAAATTAAGTCTTAGAGCGGCAAGCTGAATTGTCCACAGTCCGAACAGTTCGTAACTGATGAAGTAAAGACTCTATGTTTTCTGACTCTTAAATCAGTAATTAAATGTTCAGTAGCAGACAAATAATTGGCATATACCAACTACTATGTTTTGTATGTGAAGCCATCTGTGAGTAACAAGTTCATATTGAAGACTTCCTCCAGGCTTTTCCAGTGCATTTATTACCTCTCCCACTCACTTGTAATAAAAGTTTAATTTAAAAAAATGGCTTTTATTGGTAGGAAATTGAGAAACATACACTTGCTTAGTGAATATCAAGTGAGAATAGATTGAATACTTCAGAGGGAACCTGTGAGATTTTTGTGCTCTGCTGGGAGGAACAGAAATGCTTTCCGTTGTTTTGCTTTTATTTTCACAAGAAATGAAAAAAGATCTTCATGTCCTCAAGTAACAGTGATAGTTTCCTGGTATTCCGTTTTCTGAGCGGCAAGCACTGCAGCCTTGGGCCTGCTCTCTGGATATAGGTGGTAGAAACAGGCCTGATGGTCAACTTTGCTAACTCTCTCTCTAAATAAATTCATAATTCTTTTTCTTGGAATTCCCGATGGCAAAATGCCAGGTTAAATGGTAGACAGAATTTCTCAATCATTAGCTAAATAGTCTAACAGAAGTCTCATGCCTGTTTAGATTCTCATTTCGCAGTTTATAAATAGCTTTCTTTTTAAATATTTATTAAGTTTATCGGTACACTTTAGATCTGTGTAACAGTTTTGTGCTCGTCACAGGGAACTTGTACTGTCCGTAGTTTGTCTTAGCCCCGCTTTATTTTTCACCCAGTCTCCTCCCCTCTGCGCCCCGCAACCCTTCTCCTCCTTATTTACAAAGCTTATTTCTATTTTATACTGTTTTCTGCTTTTCTTGTCCCTTCCGCTTCCCTCCATTCCCCTTTCCTTTTAAACAGTTTCTTCCTATTTCACAGTACCTATTGTGTACTTTGTTTCTTATTTACACTTTCAGTTTCTCACACCAGAGAAACAATGCAATATTTATGCATGTGTGTCCGATTTATTTCACTTAACAGTATGATCTCAAAGTGCATCCACTGAGCTAGAAATCCTTCTTTGGCTGAGTAGAACTCCCTTGTATTAAAAAAGAGCCACACCTTTGTTATCCATTCCTTGATGAAGGGGCATAAACACCTTTTCTTTTTGACAAATTGTGAACCCCTGATATGATATTTTAAAAACGTGTCTCCCAATAGGATCATCAAAGATAGGATATTTTTGGTTTGTACAGCTTGACAGCGAGATAGTAAATAATGTGGAGGAGCAGAATAAGATTTGGTCTTGTTTCATTCTGCGCAGTGTCTACTGTTTATTGTTTGAATGAGGGCATCCAACAAGTAGAATGCTGCCACGTAATAGACGCAACACTGACCATTTTCCTCCTTGGTCTTTGTTGTAACAAATTCTTTGAGGGCACCATTTGTTCTTCTGTGAGAAGAAATAATGAAACAGCTTTCCCAGTGGGCCATTCCAATGACCATGTAGATAATGACACCTTAAATCATTGTAAATTCTTGGAAGTAGCATATTACAGTATTTGAGCTAACGGGAACCCTAACGATCTCTTCATTTCACACTATGTACATTTCCTTTTTTCTGTGCATGTCTGTATGTGCTTAGTCCTTTATATATCATTCTTGGAGCTGTATCTGTTCAAGTCCTTCACTCATTCTTAGAACTGGGTTAATCTGGCTTTTGTTGTTGCAGTGTAGGAGTTGTTTATTCTGGAGTATTTGTTTCTTTTTCTAATTCTTATTTTTGTGAGTATGTGTTCGTGCTATATAATGATCACAGCCCTTTGAGGAGTGCACGTAACACGTCCTGTTTTCATCTCCTTCCCCTCCCCTCTGTTCCCACCCCTCCACCAAGGCGTATTTCATAACTAGAGCAGAGAAATCTCAGTACACTTTTACAAATTGAAATGGAAAACTCCGTGTCTAATTTTTTGCACAAATGTTTAATTTTTTTCCTCAGTTTATATGAATTAATCTTGTAATCAGAAATTTAAAGTTCTTTACTTTTTAACCTTCATCCTATGGTGAAATTGGAATGGTTGACCATTTTGAGGAAATAAAATGTTATTCATGGCAAAAGATTCTAGTGTTGACGATAAACCAAATCCGACTGTGCCTCACCTAAGTGATATTTTCTGGCAGTCACATTATTCTGTGTAGCTTGGTGAGCTATATTTCTTTTCATTTTGTTTTAGGTAGCAGTTTTACAACATCGTCAGGATTATATACAGGAAATAATTCACTCACAAATTCCTCTGGATTTAACAGTTCACAGCAGGTAATTTAAAAAGCCAATTTAACTTCTGAAATATTTTTAAATAAAGCATGATTTTATTACATGAAAAAGATCTGCTTATATATTAAACTATAACGAAATCTCTCCTAAGCTTTTCAAAAGTTGTTTTATTTCCTTTTAAAAATATCTGTTGCAGTCTTTTATGGAAAGTTGTTTAGCTCTTGGGTGAGTTTTACTAGTACTGTATCCTAGAATAGAATACATGTGAGAAATGCATATCACCTCACATAAAATTTTTTTGCAGTCTGAGCTCTTCAGTAAATGTGTATTTGCTTGTATAAATGCAGGGAAGAAAAAGAAACACAAACATTTGTAATTGTACTTTGAAATATAAATTAAAAAGCAAACATTTTGACAAATTATTCTTGTGTGGTTTCACCTGGTAGGATTATCCATCTTATCCCAGTTTTGGCCAGGGTCAGTACGCACAGTATTACAACAGCTCCCCATACCCAGGACATTACATGACAAGCAGCAACGCCAGCCCAACGACACCGTCCACCAATGCCACTTACCAGCTTCAGGAGCCGCCATCTGGCATCACAAGCCAAGCAGTTACTGACCCCACAGCAGGTAAGTTTGTGGATTTTATTAGTCCTACAGGCTGTATATTTCTACTGGTTTAAATGCTATTTTCCTACAGTCATATATTCATGCAGTGGTTGCACATTTTTGGTAAGTTGTGGCAAAAACTAAACATAAATTAAGCAGCATGGTTATGAAATTTGCTTTATTTCTGTTTGATTTTAAATATAAAGTATACAACACTGAAAAGCACCCAAAATAGATTTTATTTATAAACAGTCAAGACTATCGAGATATATGCATATATTTACATGTAATTTTTTCAGAAATACAATTTGAACTCTTTTGCAATAACTGTAATTTGTTCACGCCATCTTTTGACTATGAAAATAAATGGCATCGCATAGAGTTTAATATTCATCATTAAATATTTAATGTCTTTCATCAAAGTAACACATTTGCTGAAGGCTAACACAGTCAGCATGAAAGGATTGACCGTGGAAGCCACCAAGCCCCTGCCACACCCATTCCCACTCCTGGTGTCCTGTGAATTTCATAGCCGTGTATCTGAGTAGAGATGTCCTTCAGACTTCCCCATGGCCCTTGAGGGCCTTTCAAATACCAGATTCTGTCTCTGGACAATTTCCTATACTATGTCTTCTATGTTCCATTGCCTTTACATCCTTTCCTTCCTCCTCCCTCCCCCTTTGTCCCTCCCTCCCTCCTTCCTTCCCTCCTTCCTTCCTTCCTTCCTTCCTTCCTTCCTTCCTTCCTTCCTTTCTTTCTTTCTTTCTTTCTTTCTTTCTTTCTGGAACTCTCCAGGTTGTGTGCTTAGTTTACTGAATCAATCTTCACTTACATTACTTTTATCTTGTCTCACACTTCTCACCTCCTTGTGTTAACTTTAAAAAATGTTGCCACTGCTTTCTTAGGTTATCTGATAAGCTGGGAGCCTCAGGAAGTCTGCTTTCTCTCTCCTGCCTATTTCCGGAGCTAGCCATACCTGATGTAATAATATAGGGCTAGTTCCAGGTGGTTTGCATAAATCATAAAAAATGTTTTATCTGACTGATGCTAATTTAAACACTGACTGTAGGGGTAATTGGTAAATATGAACAGATGCCCCCACCCTTTAAATCTCTGTGTTCTACCCTTTCACTTTTATAAAAATAATACATGCACTTTTATTCCAAAAAGGGAAATTACATCATTCTTAAATGTGCCCTCTAATCCCAAAGGATTACTATTTTTGCTGCACATTGCAGCTTGAAATATTTTCATCTTTGATCATTGTATTCTATTTATCTTTATTCCAAGAAAACAAACTCGATAATCTATTCTTCATTCAGTTCACAGGAGTAAAGGCAGCATCCATGTAACTTAGTATATGTATCTCTATTCTGCCTTCTAAGAAAATTTCACTTCTTTAATCACAATAAAGGCTTTTAAAGAGACTATATGGAACTTACTGTAGAAGTTCTATAGAAGTTTTGTCTCTTCTTCCATAAACTTCATATATGTATCAAAAGGAAAATTATGCCGTTTCCCAGCTTTGGGGAGGATTCTTGTTTTCACACAGACCATCCGTGCCTTCAGAGGTGCTGGAGGAGCAAAAGAGAGTTTGAAAAGAGGGTAACTATGTGAGGAGAGATAGAAAAGTATTTTTGGACTGTGGAATAATGGAATGAAAAAGTGAGAAAGCAAAGAGTTTTACTCAATTCATTACCTTTTGTTGTGCCGGGTACAGTGCTGAGACTTAATCCTGTTGTTTAAATGAAGGTTGATTAGTTTGCCATTAGGTCACATCATGAGAACTTGCCTCTGAAATATGACATTGTCTTAGATGTATTTTATTTATACAATGAATGCCATATGAAAGAATTGGATGGCTGGGTACAAACCCTGCCATGTGGGAAAGAATTCAAACTTACAAATTTTAAAATGTAAGTATGATTTTTTTGCAAAAATGAATGCTATAGTTTAGCTTTTGAAAAATGTGCCCAGTGACTTAGGTACTTACCTCTTTATCAGCTGAATCAGGGAAAACATATTTTTCAGGTTTCTTATATTTACTACTTCTTACTAAAATGAAGGTTTGTGAATCAGGTTTTCTTGTGTTCTGCAATCAGAAATGGAAAGTTCACCGAGTTTCCACATTGAGAAAATATACGGATTGCTGTAAAATTTCAAAGATTTGGGCTGGGTTTTGTTTTGGTTTTGACATTTATAACAAGACTATGGATTTAGCCAAAATTTTCTGACTTTGACTCACTTTTCTTGCTAGTTTTATATGAAATTATAGGTTTGTTCTTCTTAATGAAAAAGACATTTAGATGGTAAAGTGCATGCATCCATCAAGTGAAAGAACTAGATGGAATGATTGAATAAATATAACGGTTTGTGTTTTGAGATAGAAATAGAAAGTAGTTAAAATAATAAATGTCTATTTTTCTTGAAATACTTTCAAGTGTTTTTTTTTCATTTAGAAGTCTATTGGGTTTATAGTCAGCGTTTTATACTGTTGTAAAGTTAGACTTTAGTCATTTTCTGACCTTATAGATGGCCACCTTTTAGCCTTTTCACTTCATGATATTATGCAGCTAAGAAAAATCTACAGGTCCGTGTACCCCTCCTCTTTTCCTGCGCAATATCTACTCTCGCATTATTCACAGAATCATTACGTTGTGTTGATCACACTGAGATAACCTTGTAAGGTGTTTTCCAGGTAGACATATAAGGGCCAAATTGTTTTTTATTGTATATTTTTAAAGCTATTAAAGAATAAGTATCTTTTAAGCCCATGATAATATGCAGTATTGCCCATGAGCATGTATTTCCTAAATATTAAGATCAAAAATCAAGTGTAATTAATATACACTTCTTAGAAGAAGTACAAATGACCGACAAATACATGAAGAAGTGTTTGGTATCACTGGCCATTATAGAGATGCAAACTGAAACAACACTAAGATTCCATCTTACTCCAGAGAAAATGGCTGTCATCAAGAAATCAAATAATAACAAACACTGGTGAGGCTGTGGGGAGAAAGGAACCTGTCTTCATTGTTGCTGGAAATGTAAAGTAGAACAACCACTATGTAAATAAGTATGTAGATTCCTCAAAGAACTAAAAATAGAAATTCCCCTTAACCTAGCTACTCCCCTTTTAGGTGTCTTTCCAAAAGAACTAAGGATATCATATTATAGTAATATATGCATACCTGTACTTATGGCACAACAATTCATAATAGTAAATCTTGGAAGTAGCCTGTAGGTTCATCAATAGATGAATGGGTAGAGAAAATGTGGTATTTACACATAATGGAGTACTACTCTGTCATAAAGAAGGATGCTTGGGTCACTTGTAGGAAAATGGATTTACCCTGAGATCGTGATGTTAAGTGGAATAAATGAGAATGTACAAGCTTAAATATCACATAGTTAATATGAGAAATCCAAAATATAGATAAAGAGCAAAATAAAAGATAGATAATAGATATGGGAAATAAATTCACTCTCACATGGGAAAGGAATCAAGACTGAGGAAGGGGGCAGGAGAGGAGGGAAAGCGGATGCACATGAACTGAGATGTGTTATGCTCATGTCCGTGCTCCCCATAAGGAATGTGATCATGATGTGCTGCAAACATGTACTAATAAATGCTCAAAACTGAAAAACTATGTTCATCATTAAACATGGAAAGCTGTATGCTCCTTCCAAATTGATACCATTATTTCATTAAAATATATGATGCATATAAAAATTTCATCTCAAAATTTTAATCTATTTTAAAAATTAAAGTCTCTTTGTATCTATTTAATAGCAGGAGTTTGTTAGCTCTATAGTGATGGCTTAATAAAACAAAATTTACATTATATGGAGATACATAAGAATATATGTACTTCAAGAAATATAGTAAGATATTATCTGTTTACTGAGCAAGCTTTGAATTTATTTATTTGATTAAAAAGTCATACTCACTCCTCAACTAGCAATGCCAGTCTCTCCCAGCCCCCAGCTAAAGGACGTCTTGGTTGCTCTCACTTTGCAGAAGTTAGGAACAGAGTTGCTGTGACCTTCAGTACAGGTTTTTGTGTATATGTAAGTTTTTAACCCATCTGGATAAATATCAAGGAATGTGACCCTGGATTCTCTGGTAAACTATGTTTAGCTTTGGAAAATTATTCCAAAGTGGCTGGGCCATTTTGCATTCTCCCTAACAATGAATGAGGTCTTCCTGCTCCACATCATAGTCAGCTTTTATTGCTGCCAGTATTGTGGACTTGACCATTCTAATAGATCTGCGGTGGTGTCTTGGTTTTAGTTTGCAATTCATTAGTGGTATGTCATATGGAACATCTTTTCATGTGCTAATATATCATCTGTAAAATCTTCTATGTTGAGGTATCCACTTAAATGTTTTGCCTATGTTTTGATGAAGGTGTTTGCTTATTGTTGAGTTTTAGTAATTCTTTCTATATTTTGAATATGTCATTTGTCTTATAATGTGTTTTGTAAATATGTTTTTGTCCATCTACATTTTGTCTTTTCCTTCTTTTAACAGTGTCTTTCACAAAGCAACTTTTAATTTTAATGAATTCTAACTTGTCAAAATTTTTTACAAATCACACTTTGATGTTGAATCTAAAATCGTGTTGCCAAACCAAAGGTCATCTAGATTTTACCCTGTGTTATCATCTAGACATTTCATAGTTTTATATTTTACATTTAGGTCTCTGATATATTTTGAAGTAATTTTTGTATAAGGTCAGGGTATAGATTTTTTAAAATGTGGATGTTTAGTACAGTTCCAACATCATTTATAGAAAGATTCTATTTTTTATTTCATTTACTCCTTTCTCAAAAATCAGTTAACTATATGTGGTTCTACTTATGGACTTTTCATTATGTTCCACTGCCTATTCATTCTTTCACTAATATAATGTTTTACTAAGAGATGTGAATGTAAAGTACAGTGAATATTTAAATTTTTATAATGTGTTACAGTAAAAACACATTTCCCTCAAAATGCTTCCCTTCACTTTAAACACAATTATCCCTTCATCCTTGCCCCTCTCTGAAGCAGTTCCGGAAGTCCTCTTCTATGAGTGTCTGCCAGTGCACAGTTGTAGCTGCCTCGGTGTCCTGAATCAGTTTGAAAGTTCTACCTTCTGTGAACGTTTTGACTTTGGGGAGGAGTCAGAAGTCGTACAGTGCCAGATTTAGTAAACAAGATGGATGAGGACACACTCGTGTTTTTAAGAACCCAAATTTCCATTGCATGGCACTCGGCAGCAGCATTTACTATATTTTTTAATCACAACTCATAAAGATGGTTACAAAAGAGGACTTCCGGAATTGCTTCAGAAAGTGGTAAAAGTGACAGGGTCAGTGTGCTGGAGGGGGGAGGTGTTTTGAGGGGTATTAATGGCAGTGTGTCTTTCACTGCAATACATTTTTAAAAGAAACATTCACCTTATATTCCATCACACTTCATATAGCTTAAAAGCAGACCTTTAAGTAAAAAATGTCACTTCTGTGACCTTCTTATTATCCTACAAAATTATGTAGTTTAGCGTAGGGCACTCATGATGAAGCTATGTCATACGTGCTGCTGCAGGACGTTTGTATCTTTAAAAGCTGTAAAAGGTTCACCATGACTGGTCTAGGTCTTTGCTTCTACATTTAAACTATAGAATCGGTATGTTACTATTCACCCAGTAAATTTCTGGGATTTCAAATGCAATTGAGCTGAATTTATAGATCAAGTTGAGATAAACTGACATCTTGACAGTGCTGGATTTTCCCATCCATGCGTGTGGAATATCTCTGCATTTCTTTACATCTTCTTTGATTTTTTTTCCATCAGAGCTTTGTACTTTGGCCCATATAGATCTTGTATAGTTGTTTCAGATTTGTAGCTATTTCTCTGTTTCCCTCCTGCCTGCCTTCCCTCTTTTCTCTCTTTTGGTGGTATATAAGAAATTTCTATCATTTGTCTGTTGCTTTATGTTTTACAACCTTGCTGTAATTACTTATTAGATCTAAGAGTAATTTTCTGTTAATTCTCTATTTTCTACATAAGCCATTGTGATTTCTACATAAGACAGTTTTATTTCTTATTTCCCTATCTGTGTATCTTTTATTTCTTTTTCTTGTCCTCTTACATTACAGACCCTTCCCATATCATGTTGAATAATAGTAGAGAAGACATCCTTGCCATCTTTTTGACCTTAGAAGTAAACATCTAGTTTCTCACTAAGTGTAATGTTATTTGTAGGCTTCTTTAGATATCCTTTATGAACTTGAGAAAGTTCCTCTCTACTTCCTGATTTGCCAAGAGTTTTTGTTATGAGTGGCTGTTTATTTTGTCAAAGGTTTTGCCATATCTGTAGATAAGATTGCAGTTTTTCTTCTTTAGCCTATTAATGTGATAAATTTTCAAATGCTGAACCAACTTTTCAGACCTGAAGTAAATTTTATTTGATCATTGTGTATAACACTTTTAATGTATAATTCTTTGTATATGTTCTTATATTCAGTTTGCTAATATTTGTTAAGAATATTTGTATCTCTGTTTATGAGAAATACCGGTCCATGTTTTTATGACCTACAGTGTTAGTGTCTGGTTTTAGAATTATAGTAATGCTGGCTTCATTGAATTAGGAAGCTTTTCCTCTGCTTCTGTTTTCTGAGATGGGTTACAGAAAATTTAAGTCATTTGTTCACTGCATATTGAAAGAATTCATCAGTGAACTCATCTGGATTAGACGAGTAAAGAAGGTTAATTATTGATTTAATTTCTTTAATAGATTTGGCTCTATTAAGATTACCTGTTTCTCCTTGTTTGAGTTTTGATAGACAGTCTTTCAAGGAATTGGCCCATTTCATCCAGTTTATGAGATCTATGGGTATAAGGTTTTCATAAGATTCTTTTATTATTCTGTGAATATCCATGGGATCTCTACTGATAGCCTTCATTTTCTTATATTAGTGGTTTGTGTATTTTCTTTTTATCTTGATTGACCTGGTTAGGGGTTAAATTTTTAATTGATCTTTAAAAAACAGTTTTGGTGGTTTTCTCTATTTTTAAAAAAATTTCAATGACTTCCCTTATCTTCACTGTTTCTGAGCTTACTTTTAGTTTAGCTGACTTTTCTTTTTCTAGTTCGCTAAGATTGAAGTTTAGATGATTTACTTTAGATTTTTCATCTTTTCTAACACATGCATTCCGTTCTCTAAATTCCCCTTGGTGCACTCTTTTTGTTGTATATGATAAAATTTCATTTTCATTGATGTCAAAATGTTTTTATTTTATTTTAATTACCACAGGAAGCTTCTCTTTCAGTGAGGCATATATTGTAGACATCTTACAGAAGAAAACAGAATCTTAGAATTTTGATCACATACAGTATATTATAATTAGTAGCAATTACCCAGTTAGTCATATTTTATCAATTAAATGGCTTTCTATTATTAGAAAATGTGTTTACTTTCTGAGAAATGCATTCTATGATAAAGTAAACTTCCATCAGCTATAAAGGAAAACTTTATTCACAATCAAATTTTTTATTATAATTAAATCCAGGACTACCTTAAATTTTAAATGATGAGTTTTACTCATTTTTAAATTTCTTTCTAAAAAATTATTTACCAAATCAGTGATTTTTTTCAACATTCAAAATACAAAGAGGAGGAAGAAAGTTTAGGGTGTTTTTTACTAATACCTAAACTAATATTTTATCTCTTAGTTCTTGCAACATGGAACAGAATACCTTATACTGAACTCTTAAAGTTTCAGATAAATCATTATCAACGCAATAAAAAAAAATTTCAAAAAAGTGATAAACACTTTAACAACTTCAGAATATTTTCATAAAGGAATTTTAAAAAATAAGTTGACTTTTCTCAAAAAAGCTCTTAAGCTATTGCTTTAAAAATATTTTTCTTTGGGCTGGGAATATAGTTCAGTGGCTCAAACACCTTCTTGGCAAGCGCAAGGTCCTGAGTTCGATTCCCAGTACCAAAAAGCAAATTTTTCTTTTGAGATGAGACCCATGAATAATCAAATTATGAACACTCATTTGTAATCTAGTTGCTGGGTATATTTAAATAATTTGGCTTGAAAACATATTTTTGTCCAAAATCTCTAAGAGCATTTTATAATAATTATTGTAGCTATAATCATAATGCATAGTAAAATGTAATGAAATATAATTTTGTCCTTAGAGATTTACATTTAATATAATGCACAAAATTACTCCACAGCTATGAGCCACCTATTTGTCCCCATTTTACATATGAGGCATATGAGGAACATAGCTCTTCAGCATTTGATAAACATTAGGTAGTAAGTTAAGGAACTTCGAGGCTGAAATCTTAAAAAGTTCTAATCATGTGTTTTAAAAATACCTCAAGGCAGTTAAGGAGCGAAAAAGAGGATGAATGATGAATAAAACATTTTAGGCTAATGTGAAGTAAAAAGCAATTACTAGGAATCAGTTTTAGTATGAATGTCAAAAAAAATCAGTTTTTCAAAGAGCTTGTTCATTTGAATTTCTTACCAAAATCTTAATGTTGAAATTTACCTTCACACTCGCTTACTGCATGCAGACAACTCAGTAGTTAAGGTGATGCACAGGAATTTTGCCAATATTGAATTTCAAGTGACTGAGGAGAAATCAGTACAAGAGGGAATTCAATCCGCTTGGGAAACAATTTGTTCCTCTATTTCTTTGATCCCTGCCAAGGCACAAGAAAGTAGAACGAAGTGCTTGAAAAATAGGACTGTTCTCATGCAGTTGCAGAGCTCTGAGCTCTCACAGGAACTCAGTGTGACAGGGTGAAAAGCCCAGCTGCCAGACATCTTCCCCACAAATGTGGGTGACTTGGGTCTGGTCTCCACTCCTGAACGTGCCCATGCGCACAATGTGGACCAGGTCCAGAGGTCTGCAATAGCATGCATCACAGTGCATACATGTTGCTAAGTGACCCACTCAGAAAATCTGTAGGCCATGCCTAATTCATTTCCACAGATGCCTATGGACTTTGGAAAAGTTTGCAATTTGTTCAGCTCAAAAATAAACCATTTCAGTGAAACAGTTTCAACTAACTTTTTTGGAAACATTTGTCACCAAAACAAATATTTGTATCTAAAATAGCTAGGCTATTAAGATGTGAGAAAACAAAACAGATGTTTGTTTTAGGTTGCTGTATTTGTTTGTCTTGATAGCATTTGTTTCCTTTCTTACTCTTCAGAGGTTATACTGTATTAAACTTAATGAGATTATAAAATTCCTGGAAGTAAAGTTTGCTCTTTGTTTTATATTGTCAAGAATGTAATAAAAATGAGTTTCGTTATCTTTGAATTTTGGACTTTGTTTCTAAGAAGTGAAAAGTTCTATCTTCCAGCATTTATTGATTTTTGTGTGCCTTATGACAAGTTTGTATAAGTTTTAAATTATTTGGCAGAAGTCAGAATGTCAGACTCAGTTTTAGTACACTGGCTTCTAAGATATCATCTTTTCTTATTTTCTGTACAATATATCATTTGTACACAGAGAATCAAAGTAAATCATGAATGACTGAGCTAGTTTACTTACCCTCCCGTTTATTATTTTATATTTTTCATAACTAATGGATTCCTTATTTAAAATGCTTATAAATGGGACCAGCACAAATCAACACAAGTTCCCTTGTTTAAGCTAAAGGACATCAGCATGGACGGTTCAGTATTTTACCTGGAGAAGTTTGGAAGAGGACCTACAGTCACCTCGGTTTGACATCCTTCTGCATCAGTAGCCTGGGATTAGTCCAGTGAGTTTTGGTCTAAGTGTTAAGTTGAGGAAGCAGTGGTAGAATGATGGCTGCCAACTTTGTTCTGAGCTTGACATCCAAAGTTGTAAACTAAGTAAAAATATTAACTAATGCATATTTTTAACATTTACTCAATAGTAATCATTTACAAAATTAAAAAGATACAAAAATACAGAGAAGAGTAAACCTGCCCTCTGACCTTCCGTACCCAGCCCCTTGGTTTTTGTGTTTTTAGTGGTTTCGAGCATATACCTAGTACCTGTCTGTAGTCACTTCCCCCCAACCCCGCATTCACATATGCAATTTTTTCCTTTTCATTCTTTCCTACTGTACTAACTTAGTTCATTCTAACCCTACTCTGTGAGATACCAACAGTGTTGTATTGTATCCCAATTTACACAATGGGAGCCATGGAAGGCCAGTGACAACCACGGGATTTACCCTCTGCAAGCCTGGACTAAATTGAGTTCCTGATCAGAAAAGCATGCTGCCTCAGAGCCACTGAGCCAGGAGTTTCCTGGGTGCAGAAAAATCAAAATGTAAACAAAACCTGTGTGAACGGCACTGTCCTCTCTCTGGCTTCCATTATACCTTTCCCACACAAGGTTTTCTTCTAAAAGAAGAAAAAATTTTTTAATCTTCATTTAGTAAGCTCAGCATTCTAGGTGGCTGAAGCAAAACACCCACAAATTCCAACCCAGCCTGGGCAATTTAGGGACTTAGCAAGACTCTGTTTTGAAATTTAAAAAACAAAAACAAATGGGAGCCAGTCAGTAGCTCAGTGTGAAAGTTCCGGGTTCAAAGCCCAGTACTACAAAAACAGAGGAGGAAGCGGAGAAGGAGAGGAAGAGGAAGAGGAAAAAAGAGGAAGAATAGAAGAGAAAGAAAATTTCTTTCTTTAATGTTTAAAATGCTGGCTACTTAATATTTATATTATTAATAGGTTATCTTAAACCCTTCTTGAAGAACAATAGGATATAAATTATTCAGAAAATAAATTAAGAATTTAATGTTTTATTCAACAGAATAAGTGCCAGAGAAAAGGTTTATCACTGACACTCCACGCTCAGGGGCACTTAGTTGCAAATTGCATTCCAACCACAATTTTGAAAAATACCTCCTTTTTGATGAATAAGTAAGCAAAAATACTTGGAGAATTTTATTACATTAGTCAGCTTTCAGTCATTGTAATAAAATACCTGAGATAATCCCTGAAGAAGGTTTACTGTGGCCAGCAGTGTCAGTGGTTCCTGTTCATGATCTGCCGCTTTGCTGCCCTGGACCTCGGGGGAGTGGGGGCGTATCACAGAGCGCACGAGGAGCGGAACCCCTGCTCTCGGGGCCAAACAGCAAGAGAGGCCGGAAAGGCTGCTTGGGTCCCACCATCAGGCGTTCAGAGCGCACCATCGGTGAGCCCTGCCTCTTAAAAACTCCACTGGGGCTGGGAACAGAGCTCAGTGGTGAGTGCTTGGCTACCATGTATGAAACCCTGAGTTTGAGCCCCAGAGCCGCAACACGGAGCAAAAACGACTGCACCACCTCCCAGGTGCGCCGCCCAGGAACCATTTAACAATGGCCTTGGGGACTCTTCATATTGCACTGTGCAACTGCAGTCTCAGGAGCACACGCCTGTCTTTTCCTCTTTCTGTTCAAAGCCCAAACCCCATCTACTTAACAGGCTTATTGGTTTTAGTCCAGCTACTCCGTTAAAAAGCACATCGTCAGTTGTAAGGTATATCTCAGCGTAAGAATTCCTCTTCTCCACCATGGGTTTCACCTTCTGTATTTGTCTTATTTTCCATCCCACACTGCCTTTTAAATGATCTCCCGGCAAGCTTTCTCACTGCAGCGTGTGCGTGGAGGTTCTTCCCCTGCACTTTTCCCACTGAGTGCTTCCTGGAAATGAGCCGTTTCAGTGCACATGCTCACCTAATTATCTCCCTGACCTCAGCTTTCATACTGAAAGTTTACTTCAAAATCACGTTTCTCTTGAGATGTATTCTTCAATTTTGCTATTCAATTGCATCACACAGCTTCCTAATCAAAGGAAAAATAGCAAGGTTTCTTCTGACACATGAAAGTTTCATGATGCACTTCAGAATTTTCTTAGCTAGTCAATGAACTTTTCTTTTAATATTCTATTGGGTTCTATGGGGGCTTAGAATGCCAGAAGTTCATTTTTCTGTCCTCAAGGTGCATTTTACTAGCACAGAGGACAGCCATATATCCAGCCAAGCCTCATAAAAGCTGAAGTTTTGGAAGGTCATGCTAGAAGAAATAGTGCTTGTAAAGAATGCATGCATGGAAATGTCTTATATAAAGTATTTAAGAAAAAAAATGACAGAATTTGAGTTTGTCCTCAGCATTGCAATGTGTCCCTGAATGAGGGACAGAGGATAGAGAGGGGACATATATTCAAAGCCAGAGAAATAGAACATTTCAAATGTGCCCCTGAGGAGGCATTGGTTCCATCAGAGCACACTTAAATTTTATGAAAGGATGAAAGCATTTTTCAACTTGAAGATCGCTTTCTGATTATGTGTACAAAGAAGATGATTAAGCCCTGAGAAATTATCTTAAACAATTCATTTAATGTGATGGCAATTCTCACGTGCATATACGAAATATTTTAGCATGCATTATTCTTAAAGTGGGGCTATCCCCATTTCACTGTTAAGGAAACTGAGGTACAGTTAACACCTAGATAATTAAATAAATTATAAGTTATCAAGACCATTCTGTAATGTACACAGGCCCTGAGGTCTTAATTTTTAAGTTATATCATCCACAACAGTGAAATTTGAACTAATCAGTTACCCACGTTCTATCCTATACATTAGAGAGGATGCGCAGTGGGCAGACCCAAATTTGTGAGAACCATCCTCCTTGCAGCAAGCTGCTTCCCAAACTGTGGAAGGAAAAGTCACATCTCTGAGGTCCACAGGCATTTCATAATTCATGAAGCCAGATCTCAGATCTCAGAACCTCTCCTTTGTCCCCAAACCTTCAGCAGAATATGGCAGCCAAGCATTCGTCTGTGGCCACTGGCAGCTACCTAGCCTTTCTCTGGCCTCAGCCTTGCCCAGAAAGACTTCTGACTCAGAGAAGTGGTGTTGGGTTTGAGGCATGTCAGGTCTGGTGGGTGCGTGAGGCTGGAAGAGACAAGACGAAGTGGAGGTTTCAGAGACCACAGGTCTGGGTTTGTGGCCTGGCTGTAGCCCTTTGCTATGTGAAGCCCCTAAGGTTTGTTAACCTCAACCTTTTCATCTGTTCCATGGGGACAGAAACACATCCCTGAGTAGATCAGGGGGAAAGACGATCCCAAAGCCTAGAGAAAACCTTTTCTCACCACTTCTTCACATCTCACACAGCCTCACTTTTCTTCTGTGTGGATGGGTGAGGTCTCTCTAAATCTGTAATGTTAGAATCTTTTTTTACTTTTATTGGTATATATTTGCAGCACATAGTGATTACACTCACAGTATGACATGGGTGCATACACATAGCACATTCGAACCAAGAGGATGGGACAGTGAACAAGTGGGTGTGAGCTCCCCCTCAGCAGAGCCTTGCCAAACAGCGTGAAGGCACACTGACGAGCACTTACCCCAACACATTACCAAACAAAACAAAAGTGGTCCAGTTGACCTTCGTGTGGCACATTATCAGTGACCAGGTACATTCTGCTGTATAAGCGGAAATGTTCTCCATGCTAAGTTCTCTAAATAATAAATGTAGACTGAGCCTCTGATACGTCTCAGGCACAATTCTGGACATGAAGAATCTGTCAGTGAACAAAGTCTCTCTGCCCTGAGGGAGCGTACACTCTATGGAGGATACAGGTGAAAAGTAACTACACAATGTGCCTGGTAATCAGAGTGCTTGCAAGGATCAAAAGTAAAAGAAGCTGAGTATAGAAAGTAAAGTTAGAGCGGTGTGAGCTATCTTTGGAAGAGCTGCCTTGCAAGTTGGCACCAGAGCAGAGACCTGAAGTGAGGGAACAGACAGCCTCCATGGTATCTGGGAGAACCGTATTCCGAGAGAAGAAACTGGATTCCACGGCTTGGGGGTGAGTGGAGTCAACTGGGAGAGGACGATAGCCAGGGTGAGGTGAGGGAACTAGAGAAGCCATCCTAGATGGAGGCATCGAAGTGTGTGCTAAGAAAACGAGCAGAAAACTGTATCACAGCTATTTAGAAAACTTCAGGGCCAAAACGTACTAATAGTGTCGCTTGAGTCAGAAACCACGAATCCCAGCAGTAGGAAGGGAAAGGTGTCCAGCGGTATGACAGAGTGCACTCAGTAAGGTCAGAGATTGCAGTGCATTTTTGTAATAGAGGTGGCATTAATGACCACTCTAAGGGGTAGAGAGGTAGCTCAGTGGTAGACCATGTGCTTAGTGTGCATGAAGCCCTGGGTTTAATCTTCATTATCAAAGATCAAAGACCAAAAACACAGAAGAGCAAAAGAAAACCTTTATCATCCATTTCCCAAATTCTAGCAGTAAAGGATAGAATGGGCAGAAAAGACTCAGTGTAAAGTTGCAGTGACCTATTGTGTAACTACTTCAAATTGATTTGCTCCCAAGATTTATGAAACAGTATCATATAAAAACTTCCCAAAGAACTATCCCAACATTAAGAAAAAAGCACAAGGAAGCTGAATGACTACTTACACATATACCCACCCTCTGCTGTGAGCGCTTGTCTCGCATGGTGTCCTGTTGCATGAGAATTCAGGCACAGCGTTTAGGCCACCACTGGGATTTCTTTGGCGTTTGAGAATAGTAGGATTTCAGTTTCCTGGTCTGGGGCCCTCTAGCTATAGAGGTTGGATCCAGGTAGCGCTTCCTTCTAACTGCCTCATAGGAAAGGAGAATCATTTTCTAAAACATTGACCAGCGAGTTAGAAGTGGGTTAGAAATACTGATCAGACTCAGTTAGGACATGTTGCTTTGAACCAGAGCAAACCTAAATGCTCGATGTGCGAGGCCTGCATGCTAGTTATGCATTTGCCTTTTCACCTAGATCTCCTCATTTTCCTGTAGCGTAAATGGTGTGGCTTGACAGTGGCAGAACCTTTGCATTTTTCTTGTCTCGGAAATGCAGTTCAGATGTGCTTGCCTGCGCCTGTGACTTGTGGTTGTGTGACTTGTGATTTAGTTGACCACAAAGAACCTGGTAAGTGAGTATCCCCAAAGGCCTAGACCTGAGACAGCGCCCACCTTACCTCAGATTCCTTAGGGGTGGGCCCTGCACTGGAGATGAGAGGACAGAATCACTCCCAAGACCTGAGTCTCATGCCTGTACCAGCCTGGGTAGCATCTATAATCTGTCCTATACTCTGCCTCTATTAATGTCACAGTGGGGTGGTTCCAGCAGAGACCACATGACCCAGAAAGCAGAAAATACTTACACACCTATCTGACTCTTTACAGGAAAACTTTCATGAGCCCTATTTATAGTGAAGACAAGAGAGAGAAAATGAGTTAAAATTAAATTGGATAGGAAAGTTGGTCTCTGCTATGGTTTGGATTGCAGATGTCCTTCAGAACCTCATGTGTTGAAGGCTCCTTCCCTAGCCTGTGATGCTTTTGGGAGGCAATGGGACCTTTTCATGGTGAGGACTAGTGGAAGAAAGTTAGGTCACTGGGTGGGTACTCTTGAAGGTGATATTGAGACCTGGACCTATCATGTCTCTTTTTGCTTCTGGGCCACCATGAGTTGCACAAATCCTCTCTGCCATGTGTTCCACCATGAAATAGTGTGCCACCAGGATAACCATGATCCAAAACCTCTCTCCCTTATATTTCTTATTTCAAGTTTTGTCACAGTGACCCAGAGCTGACTAACCCAGTCCCATGCCCCAAATTACACCTGTAGCCTAACCCAACTGTCTCATGGATTGATTTCATTGCATTTGAGAGAAGTGCTGGGTCGTCTCCATTATGTGTTTGGTGGTTTTGTTTGTTTGTCTTGTCTTTTCATTTTCCCATCCCTGGTATAAGATGCAATTCCATTTACTTATCTTAATCAAACTCAGTTTCACAGAGTAATTTTCTCTTGTATAGGAAAGTTGATTTAAGACGTTAGAAATAGGTCCAATGGATATATATGATTCTCTTGGCCAGTAACATTGAGCTTAATGAATCTGCTTACAGGGAACAATGATAACCTTTCATTGAATTAGAGTCAAATTTTCTTCGTTCTTTCTCTCAGTTTTCCTCATATGGACTTGGTATGCCATCTCCTCTGATGATCTTTGCTCATGCTTCATTTGGTTTTGAGAATCTTCAAGTTCAGAGGTACTTCAGTGTCACTTGCTGTATGACATCTGCTTCATGCTCACTTGTACAAGTATCCAACATATTTTAAGGGCTGAGTCTCAAACATGACAATATCGGCATTTAGGGAAGTTATCTGCTCTGTTTTTATATGTGAGTGCCATACAGCCACAAACAGAACACAGTCATTGATTAACTTGTCTTGTGTTCACTAAGTTCAGATAACCTTGCAGAAGATTTCGCAGGAAGCTCTGCATTTCATTTTCTAAGTTGTAATATCCTGGCAGACAGCTCTAGGGTCTAACAGAGATTGTAGGTCCTCTGGGCTCCATCCAAAGTAGCTGTTCATATGGCAAGAGCTTCCTCTTGGATAGGAGATTAGTTATTTCATTCTGTTTGAAGGGAGTAGCCTTAGTCTCAGAAATAAGTAAGGGTTTCCATCGGCCCCAACCATAGAGAAAGGAACCTGCAGGAACCCTGTGTTCTGTTTCCTTTACAACCACCGATGGCATACCTAGTCCCACAAGGGTAAAGTTAAATCAGAAATCTCCTGTTATTCAAGGATAAATATGAACACTCATCCATAAAGCTTACAGAGATGACTGGTTCTTCATACAGAGTAGCAAGACACCGTAAAAATTAAAAAAAAAAAAAAAAAAAAAAAACTTCTGTGAAGAAAAGAATAATTCAAAGAAATATCTTGGAAGAATATCTGCAGTACAAAAAAGGGTTAACACTACTTTATATAAATCAGTAAAAGAAAAGAAAATTGGCAAGGGATTCGAGCAGAAAGAAATGTAATTATTAAGTAAATATATAGAAGAGTCTCCAACAAGTGCAGATTAAAAATCACTGCTGCTTTTATATACCTGATAAAATAGCAGTGATTTTTTTGAAACAAGGATAGCCATTCACACAAAGTGGTGGCAAAACTTACCTAGTTAAACTGATATAAACCTTTTGAAAACTATTAGGCGCCATATAACCAAGTGGAAGACATGTTAGTGGGGGGGGGGGCGTGAGAAATACGCCTCAGTGAGGTATTTGAACTAGACATGGTACTTTATTTGTTAAAGGTTGTGGATGGCTGTTAGAGGTTGAACTTACCCAAACTGTATTATAGATTTGGAAGATAACTAATCTATATAAGAGGGTGAGAACAAGACCTGACCATTAGGAAGGCCTGGTAAGTGTACATCCACAGTGAGGCGAGCTTTAAAGCTGAGTAATCCAGATTATGCTCTCAGTTTGATAAACACAAAGAACTAAAAAAAATGGGAGTCACTTCCCTGAGTCTCAGAGTGGGTCTATTAGCTTGGAGATGAGTTCCAGGTTTCTGTTTTTCTTTTTAATATTGAAGGATTTGTGGAAACCTTCTATAGGCTTAACAAATGTAGTATTTTAATGATCTTGTGCAAAAAAGTAATATATTATGATTAAATAAGGAAACGTTAACTTTTCAATGAACATTTAATTATATTTAATTAAAACAGCTGCTCCCCATTTATAAATATTTTCACTAACTTTTGAAAATAACTATATAACCTTCATAACTTTAATAAAGTAAAAATTAAACTGAAACATTCATTATTTGCTTTCTCAAATTTTTCATATCTATCTTGTATGCTAGAGGCTACAGTGTTCTCAGAAAACAAAAATGAATACACCCCGGTTCTGCTCTCTCAGAGTAGAAGTGATGAACATTTTCTCAAAATAACTCAGCCTAAATCATTGTGTCCAAAATAATTCTATGCCGTGTCTACACAAACGTAAGTAGCTTTGCAGACATCACATACCCCTAGAAATGAAAGAAATTTCAAAGGAACAAACAAGATCTAGATTAAAAAATTACAAAGAAAATACTGAGGCTGTATCTGCAGAGGTTAATAAGAATTCAGTTCCAGATCGGGGAAGGAGGGAAGAGCTGAGACAGGCACTAGGAGAAGAAGACACAGCACGTGCAGAATCGGGGAACAGCATGGTGTTTTCAAAGGCCTGAACTGATGAGGTTTATCCACTTGAAGTTGGCTGTGGCGAGAGAGCACCGTTAGAACGTTGTAGAGCAACTGTACGGGACTCTTCTCTTCAAGGGAGCTAATGGCGTAGAACGGTAGCGCTGCACGCAGCCGTAACCACCTCGACACATACACTAGCTTCATCATTTTTTCATTGTATTCATTCCCATTTTACAGATGGTGAAACTGAATCGTTCAAAGGATTAAATAACCAGCAAAGTCACACTACTGGGCAGTGAGATCGGCATGTAAAAGGAAGCAGTTGAGCCCGTAATTCAGCGTTGTAAAATCTAGAGCGCCCTTCCTGTTTTACACCGGAAGCTTTGAGCATGGATGGGTTTTAAAAGTCTCTGTGATGGTGATACAAAGATAGGTGAAAGGCTTATGGTAGAAATCTGGTAGCTAGCCTAATTGTAGGTACTGAGGCAAGAGATGATAAAAGTTCAAACTTAGACTAAAAGTATTGCAACCCTTCATATTTAATCTGTCCAAAGATTTGAATTCTCATTTCTATTCTTCCATGTAATCCATCCTTTGCCCTGAGCCCCATGGGTAGTGTCACAACCTACCCCATTCCCAGTCTCCTACACAGCATCCTTCTTACTTGTTCTTTATCTAGTTAATCAGTTAATTATTAAGTTCACTTCCTAATGACACTTGAAGACCGTCACTGTCCTATCCGGTCCTAGTGTCTCTGCCGCCATCTGGGTGGCTGAACTGGGCTCGTGCTGGGCTCCCATTCTCAGGCCTGTCTCCCGTCCTCTGCTGCACTGGGTCTCCCGCTCCAGGTCCTTCGCTTCTTACTTCTGCTTTGTTACTATGCTTTTCTGTAGACTCAGGTCAGACTGGGTTTTCTTTCAGTTCTTAAACACGACCCGGGTTTTCTCTCCACACATTCCCATACCCAGACCCTCATCCCTGCCTAGGAGATGTTTATATTTTTATCCCTTCCTTAGTTGTGATTTTGTCCACCACTTTTAAGAAACTCCTATAAGCCTGGGAATCTGAATTATATAGACGTCCTCTGTGGCCTTTAGCATTCTGCCTTCCCCGTGCCATAACTCTTTCCATATCATTTTGCAGTTTCTTATTTTTGTCCAGTAGTCAGTGCCTTGCTCTGAATTTTAAGTCCCAAGCATTTTCACATCCATTATCTCAGTGGGGGTAAAGTTGGACAATTTGGGGAGGGCTTTAAGGAAACATGAGCTGTTGGTGGATTAGAAGATTAAATTATTCAAGTTGTTTTGCACTAATAAGAGGGAGGTGATGTTAGAGTCAGAAGAGCTGGTTAAGAGAGTTAAAAGCATTTAATTCCACCTCACAGAGCAAAAAGGAAGGGATTTTATAAAACTAGCTTGCATCATTTAAAATTTTATCTTCCCTAAATAGGGGAGGCCTGTAAGTAAGCATGTACTTTAATATTTAATGGTTTCAGATTTTCCATCTTCTAGGATTTTTTTCTCTCCACCTAAAAAAATTAGATAACATGAGTTAAAACTTTCCTTGTGTACTTTACTCAATGAATTTGTTTTCTTTTGAAACTGCAGAAGTCATTCCTTTATATCTTCTCTATTTCAAAAAAAATGAGATGAATGAGATGAATTTATTTTTTAAAAGTTAATTGACTTTTAAAAGGCAGATAAACAGCAAACTTCTAAAGGAGTAGGTAATCAACAAGAAGAAATCTAAGAAAACCCAGGTGAGATAAACTACTTTGAAAACAAGATTAAACTATCTGCAAAAAGGCAAATGTGATCAAATACTTTGCCTGATGTCTTCTAGCTCTTCTCAAATAAGAATTTCCAAAAGCTAGAGAGCTCAAAATTCAAGATAGACTTTTATAGGGAAGTAGTTAAAATGCACATCAAATCACATACCCATTTTGCCAGCTACAGAATGAATTCTTCATTTTGAAGCCTTTAGAGAGACCCTTGTGTGAGGAGAGGGCAGCTCGCAGGTTCTTCACAGAGATACACATTGTAGAATATTCTTCTAAATGAAAGGCTAATACTTTTTCTCCCAAAAACTTTGACTCCACTTAACTATTTAAAATGTATATGTTTTTGAGTCTCTAATTGTTTTTAAAATGTGGAAAATTGGTTGAGAGTGTCTTAAGGAGAGGAGGATATCTTAGCCATCTGGCTCTGCAATTAAGGAATATTAATGTAAATTTAAAGATTAATGATTAACTGTGACCAGCTAGCATTGTATACTAACAGTTCTGTGAGATGAGTTAGCTCAAAACTACATGCCAAATAATTAAACTGACCCACTAAGTGGAGTTGCTTTGATTTTCTGATTGTAATTAATAAGCTTGTATATCATCTTCATGGTTTATGGATATGAAATTCCATGACCAGTTCATATGAGGAATAAGTCTGTCTTGTGATGAAAGAGGGTATGCAAAAATCTCATTTACTAGTGGTGGGAATCTATTTAGATGTTAAGATTAAATGGAAGTGTAGAGCTCCTTCATGTAATTTAGAAATGGAACTTGCTATAAGCTTATTCATATCTGCAGTGACTCATAAAGCTTTGAGAAGCACTTGGAAGCTTGAAAGTGACATCGATACCATTCAGTTTGGCACACTGATGGCCTTGGTGGTAGAGTTACAGCTGGTAGTATATTAATAAAGACTTTCAGTGTTACCAAGACAATACAGTGTGACACATGATGGCCTAGGGATACAGCTGTGGCTTATAGAATATTAAAAATTGTTCTTCATACTTTTTTATTTGGTGAAAAACAGTGTCAACAATATCACAGTGTGCACAACCATTTTTCAAATTGATTGGGAGATTCCACTCTTATCTAGTAAAGAAAGCTGTCAAAGACTTTTGGTGGGAATGCACAACAGACTTTGGGAATTTGGGGAAGGCACTGATTATCCGTACATACTAGAGAGATTAGAAAACAACTGTATCTAAGAGGTAAGAGTGGATGGTGTTTTATTCTTTCTCAACACAGTATAAGAGTCTTGCAGAACTCCCAAACCACTGCTCAGCTCTTCCTTCAAGCCATTGGGAGCTGTTCTTTACTTTGTGGTTTCTATGTAATTATTTCAGTGGTTTTCCTGAGTTGGCCAGATGGGTAATTTGAATGTGCTGCCTGGTTGGTTTTGGATATTTAGTTCAAAGAGAATATAACATAGGAGAGTCACTGGTGGGCACTAGGCAAAGCACAGGCACTGGGCACACCTCTACTCTGCTGATCTTGTCACTCTCTGTTCTTCCACAGAATGAGGAATTTCAGTTTTTTCTAAGACAAATTTGCCTGATGAGTCAGTTTTCCTCACCACAGAGCCGGTTCGCCTTTTCATTTCTTTCCATGAACAAGAATCATTTTTGTATCCGGGAGAGGCACAGCTGAGGCAAATGCTTAAACCTCTCAGTATGGCCAAGTGCCATCTGTGTAGAGAAAGAGAAAAGTGAGCGGCGATGGGTGGGCAGCGCTGTCTGATCACAGAGAACCTCCAGGAAAACCGAGCAGTTCGGTCTGGTGCCTCTCACTGTCAGTTCCATTTTACTTGTTTCTGATCACAATTTTTCTCAAAACAAATCTTGGAATCAGATACTTCATGTTTACCAATGAAAGTACATGGTAACGTAGGATGCGCTGCACTCTTCAAACGTCCCTCTGAATTAAAGCAAGGCTAATCTTGGCACCACGACAATAGAGCCAAGAGATGAAAGTCCTTCCTCTGTTCTTCCAGAGTACAGTACAATCCACAGTCCTTCAACACCTATTAAAGATTCAGATTCCGATCGATTGCGTCGAGGTTCAGATGGGAAATCTCGTGGACGGGGAAGAAGAAACAATAACCCTTCACCTCCCCCGGATTCTGATCTCGAGGTATGTCGTGGCCAACACTCAAGTAAACAGCGCAGCATCTTACAGCTCATTGGTGGTTCTGTGGAAATGCTGTATAAACAGCTGTAATCAAGAATCCAACCACTTTTGTTATTGCTTTCTTTTTTATATTAACAATGAGTAAAGCAGTGTTTCTCTCCTCCGTACTTACTGCAGGTTATAATTTCTTTTTCACTGAGGCTCGAATTTGACCCAAAACCTCGCACCTGCTAGGCTAGTGCTCTACCACTCAGCTACATGGCAGACCTGTGCAATTACTTAGTTCAGTTTTTTCTTCCATATTAATTAGATGGTAAGACATCTGCTTATTTTCATCTAGGGAAATAAAAATTACCTAATTGTGCTTAAACAAAATTCTGCCACACTGCTCAATATCTTGACCATTTCAATTAAGGAAATGCCATACTAAAAACACTTAATAAAATTCACTTTGAAATTGAAGACGGGCTTGCATATTGAGAAAGGAAAACCTGGAATGTTCTAAACTGAAATGGTAACCACCTTAGGAGACATGCATTGGTGGAGTTCAAAGCAGGCGGGATTAAGCAAGAACTGAAAGGGTGCTAGATTTCACAGCCTTGAACCCAGTGCAATTAAGTTTGTGATTTTTGCCAAAGTGAAATCTGATGGTGGAAAACATGGTTATTTTGGCTGGGAAGATGACATTTTTTCCAGCAGCATCTATGTGCATGGACATGTACTGGTGTGAGTGAGAATGGCAAGAAGGGAAGTCAGTGTGGGAGGCTTTTTGTGGTGTCTCAAAGACTTTTTTGAAATGTGTTCCTCCAAATCAAATTAAAAATACCTCATCTATCCTAGAGTATAAATAACGTATCTGCTTAGTGATAGGCTTGTTAAATACCTATAACCTGAACTGAAAAAGCTCAGCAAGAAAAATAGACAGCCACCCCCTGGTACCCATAGAGGGTTATTTCTAGAACTCCTGTGCAGGTGCCAAACCCATGATGCTCAAGGTCTTTATATAAAATGACCTGGTACAGTACTTGTATATAATGTGTGCATTCTCCTGAGTGTATCTTCCCTAAATTATAGTACCTAACACTGTGCACATGCTACTGAAATCATTGTTATCTTGCATTGTTTAGCAGATAAAGAAAAACCCTCTGTACCTGTTCAGTACAAATACAACTTCTTCTGAGTGTTTTGCATCCCTGGATGAAGACCCGATGGATGCAGACTGACTATACATCCCACCCTTTCCAGAACTGCCCCAGAGCTAGTCTAAGGGGAAGGATTACATAAAGCTTCATTTTTTATGTGCAAAGTTTAAGATTTAGCTTGATAAGAGTAATATGTAAGAGTTATTCTTTGCCCACTTCTTAATGAGGAGAGATCAGAGATAAGAAAAAGACAAATTGACTTCAATTGGCCCTCTGAATCTCCAAATTATAAACATATTATAGTCCATTTTTCATTTCTACAGAACTGAAACAGATTCTCTCACAACAGGATCACAGAGAAGACACCTACCTTCTCTCTTCCGTGTTTATATTAGTCTTACTAGGATGAGTATCCTCTCGTTTCTCATCTAATATTCTATCTGAACAGAGGCTAGGAGATACTGTTTGGAACACTAGTGATAAAGAAGGAATAAATTCAACTTCTTTGCCTTATATTTCCATACTACTTTTTCGTGCTGAAGTTAACCGCATAATGTTTTTTTCAGCCAAGGGAAATACACACTGATTTGGTTCTTCCTTTGCAGAGAGTGTTTATCTGGGACCTGGATGAGACAATCATCGTGTTCCATTCCTTGCTTACGGGGTCCTATGCCAACAGATACGGGCGGGTGAGTACAACAGGCACTAGGTTTTCATTTCTTTGGAGTGAATACTCCTCGAGTTCATTTTTCCATAAGAATGGAATTTAAATTGTTATAAAGTTAAAACATAATCTGAGAAATTTCATTGAAGATAATAATATGTAATAGAATATCCATTGTTAATTTCCTATCATCTTGTTTTGAAATTCTCTATTGTTTTTGTGTTGTTTTGTCTTTGTTGTTATTTTGTTATTTTTCCTTAAAATAAAAAATAAAAAGTAAAATAATTTATTTGTAGAGTAAAATATATAGATAAGGCAACAATATGAAAATGAATGAAGAAGAATTTTAGCTCTTTAAAATGGGATAGATTTCATGGAATTAAATCTATCATTTCAAATCCCAGTGAATAAAAGTTGTTAAGCACTACTTAAAGATCCTACATATAGGTTACATGGATTTATCACAAATTAAAGATGGTTTGTGAGGCTTTTTTTTTGCCATGTCCTTGTATTTGTATTTCATGGAGCAAATATTTCACTTGCTTTTTTTTTTTATTGATTAGCAATGTTGACATTTTGTTTTCAAAACACCAGCTGTGAATGTCTTTGTTCCTTACTGTCGGGGTTAAATTTGCTTGAATGGTGTATGACACTGTGTCTCTGACCGGCAGTAGGACTGTTACATCCATGTTGGAGTTGTTACACTGCCTACCTTGATATTGTGTGTGAAGAATAATAATATATGGCACACATGCCATTATCTACTAACTTCATGTCCATCTTTTGCCATAAAGTATTGGTTCGCACATGGAATTCAGGCCTAACCCTGGAATTACCCTGGCTTCTTACAGTTTTATTCAGAGTCTCAAAAATCTATATGCAGAATGATTTTTAGATAATGTCTTCCCAAGGATGGTGCCACGCTTTTTATCCCAGTACTCGGGAGGCTGAGGCAGGAGGATTGTCTTGGCTGCATAGTGAGTTCAAGGCCCCCCTAAAGTATAAAGCAAGATTTTGGCTTTAAAAAAATACACAAGAAAAGACAGACAGACAGACCATTCAGAATCAATAGATTCTGCAAGTACCACAAGTTCATTTTTAAAAAATTCTAATCATTAGTATTTCATAGTTTTCTCGTAGTAGGACATTGATAAAAAGTTCTACCTCATATATTTTCCCAAAGCCAAATTTATATATTCTTTCAGGTATGGGTGATCTGAGTTATTCCAACATAAATTTACCCTTCATTGATAAGATGGGAACTGAAGAAAGAACTCTGGAAATCCCACATTTTGCAGATCTTCCTGAGTGTGATGTTGGGCCTGAAGTCAGAATAACCTGTGGTCCCTATGTGGGCATCAGGAGAAAGCACTGTAGGCAGAGGAAACACGGACACAGTGGCAGGAAAGAGCGAGCTGGCTGAGAGACAGAGAGCCCCATGGAACCACTGGGGATGAGACAGGGCTTCCACGGAGATGTGGTCAGGAAACAGGTTCCACACTGCCCCTCAGCCACAGTCAGAAGGGCTAATCTCACCATGCATGTCATAAAGTCACAAGGGGACCTTGAAGGAGGATGTGACATGATTTTGTTTATATTTTACACTCAACATCAACTGAGTGTGAAGAATCAACAGTAAGAGAGAGAAGTGGAAACCCAGGTTGGAGGGTTTAGCAGTGATTTGAATCACTAACAGTAGACTTGGAGAGAATGGATTGGATTCAGGATTATTTTGCAGATAGAGAAAAGGATTTAATAGAAATAATTTAAATTGGGGTAGTGAACAGTAAGTAATAGAAAAGAGTGAAAGATTGTTCCTAGGTCTTTATTTCAAGCAATTTAGAGAACAGTTGTGTGTGTATCGAGATGGGAAAAAACTAACGTGGAAAGTTTCATGTTGCTCAGGTTTGAGATGCCCATTGGATACCTACTTGGACTAGGCAGGGACAAAAGTGGGCTGGGGCCCCCAGGAGAGCTGGTCAGGGCCAGAGGTGCCGAATATACAGTCAGTGGCTCATGATTTAGGGTCTGAAGCTCCTCAGACAGACGTGTGATTTCTTCCTAAACACTTATTGAGCACCTGTTCAGCCTGTTTTCCTAATGTGCAAAGGCCCCCCCTTCCCATCTGGGTGACTTTTGAAGGAGTCATACACAGAAGCACACATAAACACTTGGCATTTCCTTTTTAATATGTTCTCAAATCCAATAGTTGAGCCTATAAAACTGTGTGACTCAGTCAGGATTCCTCTGAACAGTAACAATAGCCAAGCTGATCAGAATGTCTTATATCGCTTTTGTTTCTCTAAAGTCTATAAAGCTCAGTGGAAAGACTCTTTCTTTGGTGCACAGATTGAGGTGTGTTCCTGAGCATTGTCAGAGAATCATGTGGCCGGGCCTTCCCATATGTGCACATAAAGAAGTGAATGCCTGACCGTGTGATAGCTATTCTAGTCTCTATGGGAACCAGATACTTGAGAAGTGGCTTAGTCACAGTAGTTTAGGCAACTCAATGAGCGGGCCATTCAGTACGGGGATATAGGATCTGGTGGATATAATACAAAATTAGGGCATGTTATGGCAATGTGTAGCAAAAAAAGTTTGAGAATGTCCCACCTTCTGTGTAATCCTAGCTGTGGGAAGAGGCATGTTGGGTGCTACAAGGACGTGTTATGTATTTTATAACAAAGGTGATGGGGATGAAAAGAGGGTATTGGATATAGCACAGCCTTAGCTAGGAAAGAAAAAGAAACACATATTCGGGAAAGTAAAGTCTATGGGTAAATTAAGATGTCATTAGTAATTTGTGTCCTAGTTTTTATTTCATATGTTTTGTCAGTCATGTTAGTTATACACACTAACGGGTCTTATTTTAGCATATTCACGTGTGCGTATAGCACACATTGCTCATTTCCTGCCCTCATTTCTACCGCGTCCATTTTCTCCTCCCTTGATTCCTCTCTTCCTCTACTCTTTCCCTCCTCCTCCTTTCATCCTACAGTACTGAGGGTTGAACCTGGGGCTTTGCGTGAGCTACATCCCTGGGCCTTTAAATTTGTTTTTAAATTTTGATACGGGGTCTCACTAAGTCTCTGAGCTGCCCATGCTAGTCTGGAATCTGCAGTCCTCCCACCTCAGCCTCCCAGTGTGCTGGGATTAGGAGTGTGCCCCACCACACCAGCGCCCTTGCTCTTCTCTGGTAACCTCCCACCTACTTTCCCGTTGTGTTTTTTTCCTTTTACTACATTGCGTATATGAGAGAAAATGTGATATTTTTCCTTTTCAATCTGGCCACTTGGTGCATTTTATAAAGTTGGTTTCAAAATAATTCCAAATTACAGAATTTCACTAAAGAAAACTAGTCTTCCTTTAAAATTTCTTTGGTGTCTCTAAAACAGACAACATAATACAGTTGTTACTATCAAAGTACAATGTGTAATTTAAAAATATAGTGACTATTTAAAGTTTTTCAGTGACTACAATGAAAGGCACGCTGCCATTAATTCCCTTCAAAATGCTTCCAGCATTTTTAATGTACTTGTCCCGTCAGTCTTGCCGCTGTCTTGAGCCTTTCTGGAAGTTCTCTTTCATGAGTGTCTTTAGTTGTGCCATCTCGGCTCCCTTGATGTCCCGAACGCATTCAAAATGTTTAGCTTTCATGGTCCCTCTGACCTTGGGGAAGAGCCAGAGGTTGCAGTGCCAGAAGCATGTAATGCTTTTATGAGCCGAGCCTGCTGTTCCATTGGCTGGCACTCGGCAGCGGTGCTCACTGGTCTTTTCATCACGCCTCATAAAGACATAGAAGAGGACTTACAGATTGCTTCAGGTGGTTACGGGAATGCAGAATACACGTATGTGATGTAACAGGGAGTATTTGGAAAGGGATTGATGGCATCCTGTCTTTTACTTTAATCGTTTTTAGGATTCAAACATTCACTATACATGTTGATCACCCTTTGTAGATACTCTAGACTTATACTTCAAATAAACATTGTGCTGACGGCTCAAGTGTGACACCCCTCTCATAGGGAGACTCCCTAAGATGCCTGTACCAAGTGCCTCATGTTTCTCAGCACTTTATTTTATTATTGCTTAGCACTTGTGTCTCAAAGGAATTTGGGTTATCACAGACCTTAAGTGTATTGAGTCTCACTCCTCGTTTTATACAAAAAACAAAACATGAGCACTTAAGATAACATTAACAGAAAGATAGCATGAAGCTTTGTGTGTTTATTCATGGGATCTATTAAAAGTTTCCTAAATATCTAGCACTCATTTAATTTAACATTAATGCTATGAGATTAATATAATTAAGATTTTTGCAGATAAGGAATAGAGAGAGGTTACATACCAAATATAGAAAACATTTTGGACCATGTCTGGTATAAAATAAAAATTTGATAAATACCAGATATATTTCAATGTAGGTGAAATGTGACTGTCAGAAATACAGTTACAGTGAACTTGAATGATGGCCTGGTAGGCAGACAGTAATATGGTGGCAATGTCTTCAAATCTATGAACATGTGGGGCTGGGGATATAGCTCAGTGGAATAAGCGCCTGCCTAGCAGGCACAGGGTCCTGAGTTCAATCCCCAGTACCGCCAAAAAAAAAAAAAAAAAAAAAAAAAAAAAAGAACAAATCTATGAACATGTGGTCTGCACCATGCTACACTGGAAAAAGCACCAGACTTGAATTTAGGAATCTCTAAAGGTCATTCCAAGCTCTTGACTTTAGCCATTTGACCTTGGGAAAATTATTTTCACTCGGCTATCTGACCCAAGAATTCTCTCAAGAATTAAACTGTGACAGGAATTGGAAAGGTGTACTATGATGTGTTACTAATGGCCACAACTGATAGTACAAAAAATGTGTCACTTGTTGAACTGCAGTAGCTGCTCATAGAATATGTGTTTTATAGCATGCAAGGCTTCTAAGAGAAGCACAGTTGCTGTAATGTGAGTTTTTATCATCTACACCTGCATACTGGGTGTTATCATGTGGGGCACTAAAGAAATAAAAAAAATCAAAGAACAGCTTGTCAGGCCCATTCCATCAGAATACTCCAGTTAACCAGCAAAGAGGGTTGTTTCTACTTTGTGTTAGGGAATAACACTGAACTCCAAGCCCTTTTGAGATAGGTAATGAAGATGCTGAACGCTCAGCAAGACAGTGATCGTGTGGGACATCTGTTCCTCCCACCGTCCTGCTTGGGTAGCTGAGGGTCTGGTTACTTCAACCATATGATCTTTTTTTCGGAACCTCTACACCAGGTATTGATGAGTTCATCTGTAGAGGGCCACAGTATACAATTTAAGGCTTTGAGGGCCGTACGCCTTCATAATTTGTCTGCTCTGCCCTAGCAGTACTAAAACAGTTATGAATGGTACATAAGAAAAATACATGTGGCTGCATTCCAATGAAACTTGATTCTTACTTCCCAGATTTGGGCTTTGTATAATTTTCATGCCTACGAACTACTCTTCTTCTCTGGATCACTGTCATTAACAATAAGCCCACAAGAGCCAGAGCACAGGCAGCAAGAGTGGGAGGTGCAGCAGGCCAAGCTGATGGGAGCACAGCTCTGTGCGTCACACCGGATTTAGCCACATGATCCAGTGCCAAGGAACATAGAAAGTGTCATTTTGCTGTGTGTCCAGGAAGAAACAAAGGATGGGTTTTCACAAATGGGTAGCAAGAAGCACTAAATCTCTACTCTTTGACCATTGACTGAAACCAAAAGCACATTTTCAAAACCCCGGTGGCTCTGGTCAGCCCGACGCTCTGTGGCTCAGTGGGGGCTCCAGAGCGGTGAGTGGCCAATGCAGTCGCAAGGGGGGCATTCTGACTTAATCTTCTTCTTTGTGTATCACTCCTACATTAGATGAGCAGTGTGTGGCTGCATTTAGAGCTTCTAGATAGTAGAGTGACCGAGCGTCTAAACTCTCAGAACACACGGGCAAAAGCCACAGTTCTGTTGAACAGCAGAGAGGTTTCCAGTGGAATGATCCTTCATATCTCTTTTTTCCACTTTATCATGAAAGTTGCCTCTTTGCCCTGAAACTGCTGCCCCACAGTCACTAACTATGGAGCTCCCTTGCTCTGGATCCCTGGGAAGTCACCTTGTATCTCTCTCTCGGTTTTGGTACCCTACTCTTCCCATCCATAAAGTGAAAGCAAATACAGAACTGTTCAGAGGACAGTGCGGAGCACCTCAAAATATGCTCCTGGGCAATGCATGAAGAGCTATTATTGTGCACTTTAGGAGTTCAGAGGAGAACATGTGTAATTGTGCATATTTTCCTGTCCCAGGTAGCAGACAGCCAGAAGTGGAAGTACAGCGTTTTAAGTGACCAAAGTCATGCACAGAAAGGGGAGATATGTACAAAGTATATTTTTGGACTAGGGGAAAATGACTAAAAGGAATGTGTTGAAATACTGATGCAAATAACTTTGTTCAGCTTTCAGTTTATGCTGCTATCTTATATTTGTTATCCATTCACCAAGGAGTCGCATGAGCTAACTGGAAATACTAGAAATGTGCTCTAATCATCACATGGTTCCATTGCCCTAAGAGGAGGGCTGGTTTATGTGCCAGGATCCCCATGTGGATGCCATGAACAATGCCGAGCAGTAGAGTGACACGACACAAGTGTACAATTAGGAAGGTTAATCAAATAAAACAAGAAGTTATTGTGTAGCACCACTGGTAGGAAGCAATAAAGAGCTAAAAAAAAAAAAAGGCTATAATACTAGAAAAGAGAGAGGAGAGTGATCACAGATGAAATCATGATGGGTCTTGATTAAATTTAAGTGCTGAGCCTGTCTTTTGGCACCAAGTGGGCCCCATGTGTTGAAGCCAACTGGCCAAGTCCACCTTGGCTTTCTTCTTCCAGTGCCTTCTTTGTACCAATTCTTGGTCATTGTCCCATGTTTGGAGCTCAACATGTTTTCTCAGTAATCAAAGTTAATCTTTGGAATGGTGAAGGTTTTTCCTTTTCTTAATTCTTTCTTGGGTATTATTTTCATGATGTTGAAAGGGAGTCTCTTAAGTATGGAAAAAAATGAGTGTAGTCAAGTGTCAGATATCTAATCAGTAAAAATTATCTGATTAGTACCACCACTGGTTTGGATTTCTTTCAAGTCATTAAGACAATAATTCAACCATGGCTCATTCTGTACACTCTCCCATAAGCTAGATTATTTCTTAATTGGCATCAGAATTATGCGCAACTTCCCAAACTTGACATTTCACACCCAGCTGTTGAATGATAGGGCCTTATAGCCTTGGAAGAAGTGAATATTCCTTTGACAGTACTGTTGCCTTTAGGCAGGAGGAAAGACCTCAGTGGAGACCCTGGGGTCTCATAGTTGTATTTATCATTTGATCTTTTAGTAACATTGTGTACAAGAAATAACTTTCCAGCATGCAATTTTTCTCTTTTCTTGGGTAAGGGAGTTAATTTGCAAAGTTTACCCTTGATCCTTCTTCTGTGAACAAACAGCATAAAGCCTTAAAAATAAACCACTCTGTATTCAGAGTACCCGCTCCTGTGTTTCAGCTTCTTTTCCCCAAAACAGAAGATCCTGAGTAGGGAGAATTTTCAAATGGCGTTCAGGTCCGACTTGTGGCGGTAATATTAGCATTCTAATAAGGAATTATTGAAAGGAACTGAAAGCAGGTTTTTTTCCTTTAATTTGATTGATATTGCCCAAAGATTTGGCCTTCCTTTGATCGTACTTAACAAGATTTCCACATTGGGCAACAAATCTCCCTAAACCCTCTGACATTGTAAGCATCACGCCTCACTGGGCCACCACTTCTTTCAGTAATTCCTGCAGGAGAGCTTAGCTCCCCATGCAAACTCCACGCACATAGCACTTAGGAACTTTATCTCTCATTGCACCGATGCAACATGCAAGTATTACTCCAAGAGGAGCTAGTCGTGGCTCCTGAAATAAACTATCACCTTGAAGCTCTTTCCAACATAAGCTCGCAACTTTTTAAAACACCTTATAGTCTACTTTATGATCCAAAGTAGTACGGTGATTGCTAGGAGTGTGTAGACTTGATCCTACAGAGGTGACAGGACACACAGTCAAAGAGAAGAGATATAGAATACATATATTTTAAATGTACTTATAAATTGAAAACAGTAATAATAACTAAAAGACAAAATTCACTTACTTGGGGTTGTTTTGTTTTTCTTTTGTAGTAAAATACTACAGGTACTTTGTGGCTTAATTACTGGGTCAGAATGTGATAATTACCTAAAACTGGAGCTGTGACTTAGGTATTAAAATAGTTCTTAAATATTTGAACTGAAAAGAATTTAAATTATGAGTCTGGCATGATGACACATGCCTGAGATCCCAGCACTCTGGAGGCTGAGGCAGGAGAATAACTGTGAATTTAAGGCCAGCCTGGGCTATATAGTGAGTTCAAGGGCAGCCTAAACAATGTACTTAGTGAGACTCTGTCTCACCCTCCCCTGCCAAAAAAAGATTAAGATTATACAAGTTATATTGTCAGGGAAAAGCTAATCAGCTAAATTCAATCAAACTATATTGTTTTCTCTGCTTAGTTTTAAATTCTTCACTTTTCAAGTTATAAAATTAAAATGATAATACAAAAAGTATAATAATAAAAATATGTAAGGGCATATAAAGAGAACTACATTAAAGATAAGAACAATTTTTCTTTTAGTGCTTTCCTGGTATATCAAGCAATAAAGAGAAATTGCTTCCTCATCAACATTTTTGGTGCTATTTTTAGTTATTATAAAACTGAAATGACTTTTGGACTGCACAAGATCTAGGGTAATATTTGGCCTTTGTGGCATTATTAAATCAACACTAAAAATCTTGGAGTGTATCTTTTAAAACATAGTAACATAAAAGTGTAGATATTTTAGCGGTTAGATAAACTGTTAGATTTAAAGTGGCTAGAGAAAGGAGAAGAGATATTTTTGTTGTTATACTCAGAAGAAGTATTCTGGATCCCATTCTCAAAAGCTCAGAAGGTATACACAGGCTTTCCTTAAAGTTTCTGTCTCTTTTTCATCTCCAAGGATTTATGGATGGTAGGAGCCAAGTGTAGAATTTTTGAGAAACTGAATGAAAACAGGCTAAGAAAATCATTTCCGAAGCAGCCTCCATTCTTAAGAGATTTCTGTTTGCCACTAAAAATAGATTACATTGTCGTCTGAAACTGAAAACTGAGGAGTGTTGTGTGTTTTCGGGGCTGTTTGTGATCATTTTGTTGAATGGATAACTCCACCCTTCTCTGGTGCTTTCTGAGACTTGTGCAGTTATTTTGTGCGCCATGCCAGGATAACGTGCTTCACAGGTTATCCTGGTGCGGGGGAGGTGAGATCCAAGAATGGGACCTTGCAGAAGAAATTAGCAAACATAGGACTAAGTCAGAAGGTGATATCTGGTACTCCACTCAGGCTGCCTCTGTTAGGTGTCTTGCTCAGCTGGCTGTAGACAGCGCAGGGTGTAAAAGGTGTTATGCTGGCATGGAGATAAAGCTGCTGAATTTACAGGAAAAATTATGTATGCATATGCAACACTATTAGTACGATAAAGTGCCTGGCTCCTTTATGTTTTCCTTAAAAGGCACTAAAATCTGTACATGCCAATCTTTTCTCCAAGCTGTGCTCTGAATAGGGTCACTAAGCAACTCTGACATGATTTGCTTCAGTGGTTCAGCCAGTAAAATTAGATGATGAGATTGCGGCCCTTTGCTCTGCCGTGCAGTATCTGGAAGCCTCCTTGGTGACTGTAGCTTCAGTATGAAAAGGTCCAAATGATTGGGGATTAGTACACACTACCTTCGAAACAAAATACTTAAGATCAAATATGTACAAATACTGGAATTAGCCAAGCAGGCATAACTATTACACTGCTTCCCATAAATGGACAACAACAAAATAATCTGATCAGCATGAACTTCAGCCTGGTCACTGGTATACAGCAAAAGGATCACAGAGGTACACCCACTGCCACCCTTTCCCAAGGATCTGGAATAATTTACCGAGGTTTCTCTGTTGGGCGACACCCATTCTAATACCTTGTGGTCTGCAGGTTAAGACTACCCGGATTGAAGATTCCACCAACAGAATCCGTCAGAAGTAGTAGTACAGACAGGTTTACTCAGCACCTTAACTGTCTACCGTAGAGTAGTGTAGTTAATGGGTAATCATCCTTAAAAGCATCCATAAAGTACTTCAGGAAATCATACCACGAAATGATACATCCCTCAAGTTCACACACCAGAAGCCCCAGGGCTACATGGGCTCCAGTACCCAGAACCCCTGCCTGGCTACGCCCTCCTCTCCTGCCTGCATCACCATTTGACACTAACCTTGCTGGATAATAATGAGTTGTTCAAAGACAGTCTGGCATGCTTCCAGGATATGAATGTAATTAGGGCAGGTGCCTAACCTAAGCCCTGCCTTTAGGGAGCCTGCACACCAATACAGGAGGCTGCTACTAGGGCACAAATGAGTCTTCCACTGCAGCCTGTCACCGGGGTAAAGGTGAGCTAATGCCACTGCACCTCACTGAGAATGAAACTTCAGAGTCTCCAAAGGACTAAGAGTGCTACGGAGGAAGCATATCTCCTGATACTGCTCATGACAGCATTTCCAGGAAGCTACACTTACTTAACTTCCGGGAAATCACTAGTAAGTGGAGGTCAAAAGGTAACATTAGCATTGCGGGTTAGTGGTCAGGACCCACAGGAGCCATAGGACCAGAAAATAAATGCCGGTGGTCATGAGTAAGATGCTTTCAGATTTACTACTGTTATTAGATTACACCAAGGTTTCCCCTTTGCAGCAGACCCATGTTGCATTGCAACACTGCCATTCCTAAATGATGGCACGATGGTCCTGGGGCCTTCAATTATAAATATAGGAGTCTCCCGGCTCCTGGAAAAGGACGCTGCATGTGAAAGATGAGGGAAGTTAACACGGGCAAGTCAGAGACTCACAGATTCTTGGATATATTCTGAACTCTCACTTAAGCCTGAGTGCAGATTACCAAAGAAAGTCCTAACATGTTCTCAATAAAAGGGGATATGCTGAGGGACCTTCCAGTTTTAGCTTTTAAAACTTTTTTGGCACTTTAAAAGTGCGGTTTAAATTTTCAAAATAAAGCTTTTAAATTCAGCATTCCACCACTGAAAGATCACCAAATTTTTCTCAGTATTTTTTTATTTTTTAGTTCTTATTATAGAAACCTCCAAACATCAGCAAAAGCACATGGAACAGTACAGTGGATCCCAGGGTACCTCCCTAGATGGGACCAACAGCAAGCCTTGAGCAATCTTGTTCATCGGTATCCTTACCGCAGCCCTCTGCTGCCTTGTTCTGTCTGGGAATGATTTTCTTTTCCGAGAATGATCTTTCCAGGTGAATCTCATGTACTGTACGATTCAGTTTGTGTATATTTCGGGATGCATGTAAGACTCTAGTAGAAAAACATTCTAAATAGAAACACTAGCTGTTACTCAGTAACTCAGCCATCTAGCAAAATCTATAATTTTAAAATATCTTTAAATATCTAGTCATTAGTTGTATTTCATTTTTTATTAGTACATGTTTGCAGCATCTGATTTCGTTCCTTGTGGGGAGTTTGTACACGGACGTGACACATCTTCTTTCTTTTTGTCCCCTTCCCCTCTCAGCCCCTCTGCTCCCCCCAACGCGTTCCCGCTTCCCATTGCAAACGCTCTCGTTCCATTTTTTCTTCAGTTCACTATGTTACCTCCCTCTCCCCTTCTTCCCTTCCCCTCCGTCCATTTCTTGGTCCCTTCCCATCTGAAAAGGATCTCCTTTCTTCCCGTCCGTCATCCATCTCTTTGCTCTTGATTTACATTTGGGGTCTCACGTAAGAGATGCCGTGTGATATTTAAGCTGTCTCACTTATTCTACGTCACATTACGGTTTCATGGCGCTTTCACCGACCCAACATGGCCCGTGTGTCCTCCTCGGAGGCACAGGTGGCGTTTCTTGTCCCATTCATCTGTTGATGGGTGGAGAAGCTGTAAAATGACGCTTTCACTCTTTCAGGAAAATCCTTAGAAGGGGAGAACCTGGATCAAATGGAATTTCCGTTTTTAGTTTTCTGAAGAATCTCTCTGCTGATCTCTATAGTAGTTGCACTAGTTTATGTCACTGCCCACAGCCTAGAAGGGTTCCCTTCTCTCCCTGCCAGCATTTGGTACTGGTTTCTTGAAGACAGCCATGCTTTTTGGGGTAAGGTAGAATCTCAGTATTGTTTTAATTTGCATTTCTCTAATGGCTGTGATAATGAGCATTTTTTCAGTAGTAAACCTGGAAGCATCTTACTCAGGACCACTGGCATGAAGTGTCCATTCATTTCCATTGCCTATTTTTAATTGGGTCTTTTATTTGGAGTGGTCTAATTACTTTTAGTTCTTTATTCCAAATATTAGTCCTCTGTCTGAGGAATACTTACTAAAATTTTTAACAGTTACATTTCTTTAATTTTTTAAAATTTTGTCTCATGGTTTCAGCCCGTGGTCATCCGGTTCCATCACCGCGGCCTGAGGTGAGGCAGAGACCAGGGCAGGAGGCGGAGGTGGAGGAAGGCTCCTCGCCTCAGGGCAGCCAGGAGGCAGAGAAATGGGGGAAGAGCCACAGGGAGGGGGCGAGTAGACACTTGTGTTCCTTCCACCTTTTGTGTTGTAGGAGTTCTTAGAACTGTAGAAATTCTTTATATAATTTAGACGTAATAATTGCATCACATTATTGTCTCTTGAGTGAATTCATCCACTCCTGAAGTTAGGGCCCTCCTCATGTAGTCGCTTCTGTAGAGTCACACTGCTCTACTTGGGGAATAAGCCTCTAGTACATGAGTCTTTGGGCGACACCTTATATTTAAACCATAACGTCTTGAAAAGTTGCACGTTGATGTCTATTCAAGAACTCCCCGCTCTCCTCCACCCCCAGTTCCTCACCAGTTCTATTCTGCTTTCTGTCTGCACGAACTCAGAGACCTCGAGGTGGAATCATGTATACCATTTGTCTTTCTGTGACTGGCTTCTTCACTTAGAATGATATTTTCAAAGCTTATCCATGTTACAACATGTATTGAAATTTCTCTCCTTTTAAAGGCTAAATAATATTCCATTGTGTGTGCAAAACACATTTATTCACTTATCCATCAGTAAACACTTGTGTTCCTTCCACCTTTTGTGTTGTGGGAGTTGTTAAAACTGTAGAAGTTCTTTATATAGTGTAGATATTAACTCTTTATTAGATCTGTGGTTTGCAGATATCTTCTTCACTTCTGTAGGCTGCCTATTCACTAACTTAATCGTGTACTTTGATGCACATATGTTGTTAATTTTGACGTAGCGCAGTTTATCTTTTTGTTTCTTTTATTACTGTATTTATTACTGTATTTTTAGTGCTATACCCAAGAAGTGAAGTCATTGCCCTTTCGCTGTCTTGAAATTTTTCCCCTAAGAGTTTCAGAGTTTGGCTACTACATTTAGATCTTTGACCTGTTTTGAGTTAATGAGTATGCACAGTGTAAAGATCCAGCTTCATTTCTTTCCTGTGGATGTTCAATTTTCCCAGCATGATTTGTTCAAAAGATAATTATTTCTCCATTGAATAATCTTAGAAACCTTTTCAAAAATTGTTTGACCCCATATGCAAGGATTGGTTGCTGGTCTTTCTATTCTTTTGGTTTGTATGTCCATATTTGTGCCAAACCTTGGGAAGAACTCATGTCAGGCATCGTGCTGGGTAAGCAAAGATATAGAAGGAAAGATACAGGAATAAGAAAAAAAGACGATTGTAGCTGAAAATCTAAAAAAGTTTTTGAAGTGCTAAAGGCAGAAGGTTGAGAGAAAGATGTAACCAAACAAAACATTGTCCACAAAGTGGAAACACAAAGTTCCCATCATGTTTTAGAGAACTGATTCCACTTTGTGTGTAGGGGGGGTGCTGGGGATCAAAGCACCAGGCAAGGGCTCTACATTTCCAGTCCATGACAACCATTTTTTAGTTCTACAGTTAAAATTTTTATGCCAAAACCAAAAAAAAATCTATAAATCCCAAATCCCAAACCAAAGGATATAGGGATGACCCTATTCCCTCCTAGATAAGAGCACATCCCCTGTGGTCCCCAGGGGCTGCTCAGCCCAGTCTGGAAGAATCAGAAACAAGGAGACACTGAACTGCTGAAGGCAGTGGGGTCCTGGACCCATAGGCTTGGTCAGAGACCCTGATAGATTAATACTGGCACCCTGTGGAGACAGATCCTTTGCTATGATTTTCTTTAAGGTCTTTGAGTGAGAGTTTCCATCAGAAGCACTTTGCCTTTGTGTTATGTTGTAATTAAATATACATCTAAACATGGTATAATATATTCAAATTAGCATACAATATTGATCTTTATACTAGTGTAATTACATTAGCATCTATTATGATTAAATGTAACTGACACATATTATAAAATTATAACTAAAGTATAATTATAATATAAACCAGTATTATTACACCTCTGCCTCATCACATTTTGAAGACAGAACTTCATGTTCACAAACTGTAGTTTGGAAAAGCACAGGTATGTGACACACTGGGGAGGCGGGTGAAAGTGAGATACGTATGGGCTGTGCAGAACTACTGAGGCATTTGAACATTTCTTAAAATGGGAGGGAGAATGGCATGGGGCTGGTGGCACCTGGAAAATAGAGCCCAGGAAAGGAGACCACTGAAGCTACCACAGATGAGGTCAGTGGCTAAGAATGAAAACAGGGTAAGATGAGCGTGAGCAGGACATGCATTTCACAGATTCAGTGTGGGCCTAGGGAGAGGCTGCTTGTAAATGCCGAGATTTGGTGTTAGAAGCATGTCGGTCTTCTAAAGGGAAACCCAGTGGGTCTCCAGGGGAAGTATGATTTGCTTTGTCACACACTGAGTTTCAGGTGCTTTGTGGGTGTCTAAGGAGAAACGACCAAATGTAGTTGACATATGAGCCTATCGTTGAGATCTCAGGTCTCACGGAGGCGACTGGAGCGGAGGTTGAAGCCTCGAGCATGTTAGGGTCATGAGTCACCTTGAAGGGTGAGGAGTGGGTGAACATTCCTAGGGACAAGGAGTGGATGATTGATCATCAAATCTAGGGAGAAGCTCAGGAAAGATTGATGATGTCACAGACGGAAAGCACGAGAAACATCAAGAAAAGTGTAGACAGCAGTGGCAAAAGCCACAGGGGGGTCAGGCTCAGAAAACAATGGAAACATTTGGCACTGAAATTTCCTTGAAGTGAGATTTACTTTGACCTGGAGGCAAAGCTCCAAAAACTGTTTTCAAAAGTGATATAACATAAAAGTGGTGTTTTAGAAGAAACCATTTCATAACTGCAGCTCTGAAATTTATTATCGCAAGATTACCTTTTTAAAGAAAAGCAAAATTAAGTCAAAGACAGTGATTTTCAAGTCTCACTTTTAGCCTGCGAACGTGTTTTTATACTTTCTTGTTTGGAATATGCCAAAATAAACCATCAAGCTGTGACGGACTTACTAACTGTTCAATATTAGGTTTTGTTACATTTGACTTAGACATGTTTGCAAATTTTAAGGTCTTGAAACGGTATTTATTATAATAGAAAAATCAAGTCTCCCTGTGATGTGAGAAGAGTTCTGGTTGCTAGAATTGTGTAGGCAAATCTGTGAAGATAGTCAACTATCTATCTATCTATCTATCTAGTTATATCTGTCAATTATCTGTCTTTTTATCTACCTTCTTCTACCAGTTCTTCTGTAAAACAGAGTGAGGTAACTTTGTACGTGCCAGCCCACTTACCATGCAGAAATCACAACACTGCTGGACATGTGTTCCTATCTTTAAAATCAATGGGAGGGTGTCTTTTGGAGATCTGCTTTACAAAAGATAAATTGATCATGACAGGACTGTGAATGGAAAATATCAGAGTGCACCCCACACAGTGTAACACAGCCAGGAAAGTTGTTGTGCTAAACCCAGGTTTCATGTGTATGTGTGTGTGTGGGTATGTGGGTGTGTGTGTGGGTGTGTGTGGGTGTGTGTGGGTGTGTGTGGGTGTGTGGTGTGTGAGAGAGACAGAGATGCACAGATGGTGGCATGAAATGGTTTTGTCTTGTTTTGTTCTGATTTATTTTGTTTGTTTACTGTGGGTTGTGGTTAAAAGAAACAGTGTTTGACACACAGTGCTGTCCGCCAGAACACCTTCCTATTCTAAAATTCATGTTCCATTTACAGGCAAACAGTTGTCTTGGTGTAGTAAATGTTTCATAACAATACCTTGGCACAGCAGGTAGAAAAACTGTTGAGGAATGACTGCTTAATAATACAAGAGAGTAACATTAAAAGGTAAATATGGCCAACATCTGTGTTGTGTTTTACCACAAGACTGAACAAGCCTTTAAAATTTATTAGCATTCTGACTAGCAAGTCATTACTGCAATTTATGAAGAAAAGTTAAAGCACACTATATATTAACAAACAATAGAGTAATTCTTGAGATGGCCATATAAATAAGCAGCCATATCCAGGAGAAATAATGCGTTCTCAACAGTAACAGTACTGTGGTACATAAACTCCACAATTAGCAATTACATAAATGTGGTGAGTCTCCATTCCGGCCACATAAAAAGATGCATTGACATGGTTATGACACAAGTCAGTGTATTTTTATTGGCCTAAACTAGAGGGGTGTCCACCTTAGTCAGGTGTTTTGTTTTAGAAACAGCTGTTTGGACTTTCCCTATGAGTTTTTTCTGTCCTCAGGCGTATTTGAGCATCTGGTCTTTACAGCAACTTATAGATAGCATACTTGTGTGAGTGTTTTTACTTCCTCTAAAAACAGAGTAAGTGAGTTGTTTTCCTTACTTATTTATAAACTGTTTTAATTAGTCTATAACCTAAAAAATTGTATAGATTTTAGCTGGTAGTAAACACGGACGGTTTAAGAAAGTGAAGGAGTACGAATCACCCACCACACAGGGAATCTGAGGGAACTGTCTTCATTCGTGCCTCCCTGCACGCAGCTTGGACACTCAGTAAGCCTCTGTGTCGTTAATCACTCCCTGTCCTTTTATAAGGCCGCCACCAATTTAACATTCAACTTTGTCAATCCCTTGTCTTCTGTCTCTTTTCCACTAGCCCTCAACTGGCAGAGAAAGTGTAGGCAGGGGAGGAATTAAGGTTCAGGCTGCCATCCTGGCACATTTTCAGACTCGCCTCCCTTCTTCTCTTGGATGTCCCAGAAGTAAAGGGTGGGCGGTGCTGTGGGGGCGGGCAGCCCCATAGGAGTGATGGTGCTGGCGGGTAGCAGTGCTGCCCCCTCCCTGGCCACAGACACCTGGCCAGTGGCAGGTGTCTCAAGGACTTCTCTCTCCCATTCCTGTGTTCTAGGTTCCTACTGTCTTCTAGGTGTACAGACACGTCTGAGCAAGCCAAACTGAAAGGCAAGAGTTTTCTTATTACTCTGTGGGGGAGCAAAGCGAGGCCTGACCCCCAACCTAGATCTCTTCTCCCACTTCTTGCTGTGACTCAGAGCGCAGGAGGTGGGACTTGTGGTGGGTGCTCATGGGCAGGGCAGGTTTTCCAAAAATATGAAGAGCAGAGTGAAAGACACACAACTCTTCAGATTTGAAATAAAAACAGTGTGTTTAGAAGACAGTCCATACAGTGTACCATTTATCTTGCCAGTATTAGAGGGTGAATCTTATTTTCTGTGAGTTTTAGGTTCTTGACTATAATACAGACTCAAAGATACACAAAATGTATACCTGCCAGGTTGGTGATCTGCCTGAAGGCATGATTTCTCTTAATGATGATTCTGAACATATTCCTAAAAATTACTGTGATAAGAGAAATACGTCATAAGTTATCATTCTTTGGAAAAATTAAAATATCATACACATAAGGTAGAGCCAATAAAACTTACTTTTAGAGCCAAAACATTACTTTTAGAGCCAATAAAACCTTCAAAAACTTGTATTAATTGCATATTTTCTCTCTAGAAAAATTTTTTCTTCTTTATTTAGTATGCAAGATTTCAACCATGAACTGTGTTGCTTTCTGGATTTCATAAATTACAAATACAAAACATGATAAATAATTTAAATATCTGTGTATCCCCCAAGTCCATGTCCACACCAGTGGACGCTGTCAAGATGGAGACTGTGCAGGACAGACTGACTGCTGACCCTGCTGCCTGAGGCTTGAAGTAGTAGGCAGAAGCCACTGGATAGTGTGGAGCACCACCCTCCCACCTGTTTGGTGTGCTTTCCTATAACCTGGATGTCAAAATCTGCCCCCTGAGCGGACACATGTCAGGTGGTCACTGGGGCCACCACTTTTCTACTGCGACTATGCTCAAAATTGCCAGACAGCCTAAAAAACTACAAAGACTGATACAGAATTATTATGGGAAGTAAAATTACTAATTACTACCTTTCTGAGATGTATAGTTTACTTTCTGATGTTTGTGGCAGTACTTTTTAGATGCTCTTGATGTATGACAGTGTAATATCTCCCGAAGCAGACATGTGATGCTGAATGCCCTCTACTTTGTGTGTCTGAATAGCTCTAGATCCTATTTTGTTTGTAATATTTTATGTGGCGAATTATTCCTTCCTCATGCAAAGCAATAAAAATAGTTGGAATACTTCTAAATAGCAAGTCACTGACGTGTGCACACAGAATAAACCATGCACACCAAAAGCAGCTACAGCCGTCTTCCCGTGTGCCTCTTGTTTTCCACCTTTCCTGTGGCTGAGTCCCTTTTAATGTAACACTATATCTCATGAAAACTGATGTGTATGTAAGTTCTTGACCCAATAATATTTTTTTTAGGATCCACCCACTTCAGTTTCCCTTGGACTACGAATGGAAGAAATGATTTTCAATTTGGCAGACACACATCTATTCTTTAACGACTTAGAAGTAAGTTCTAATTATTTTATGCATACTTTATTTTTTATATCTGAAATAGGTGATTCATTTTAAAATACCAGTGGGATGCTACATTTTGAAATAAACAGAATTAATGAGAAAAAGTAATTTTGGATTATGCAACAATGTGTTTTTGCTTTGTGGGATTTGACTTGGTTTACTTTAGCGGTTCTGTTTCAGAGTTAGGTCCCATATGACCACTGGTAAGGATTAATATTTATATCAAGAATCTTAAACATTAAACTTTGTTGATGATCAGAAGCTACATTTGTAATTGGCTGGTTTCACATTACTGTTGAGATATATTTCCTTTAGAATCCAATAGAGTTCATTATGCTTGAGTATGCTGTCCATGTCAAACTCAATGGATGAGGTCAGATCCTTTTCTGGCGAGTCCAGTTGTTTGGAAAATACTGAAGTCAGGCCTCTGCTGCTCGGGTTGCTAGGATTTCTTCTAGCTCCTGTTGATTCTATTGGCACCTTGTGATTTGGGGGAAACTTTTATAGGATGGCAGCTAATTATGTTATGGGCGCTGACAAACACAATGATCTTGGTTAGCAAAATTCTTAAGAGTAAAGAACATTGTTTTTTCATATCTTTATTATGAGAAAACACAACTACATTTCACTCCCTTCTTAACAGAGACAGTTGTTTATTTAAATTCTGCTGTTAAGCAAGCTTGTGGTAGGACTGCCAACAGGCATTAATCATCAAGTTGTTTTGGCTAGATTTCATAAATGTATGTTATTTCAGACAGGAGAAGAATCTGAAAGATTCAAATAGAACTTTTACTGATCAAAGTTAATTGGCAGCAATTGGCCTTTAAATATTTCCTGATGTTTCCCTTTTCAAAATCAAGCAAAATGCACCTTATTTAATAGATGAGGCAAAATCATTTGAAAAATGCCAGTGTGTGACAGAACTTAAATGCGGTTTGTTCAACATCTGTCCCATATTTTGATTTCTTTTCATCTGCAATGAGACTACTCACAGATGAATTGGCAACTTCCAGTGCAATAAAATTATTTAAATGTGCTTTATTTTTCCCATTCCTTAGGAAAATATTTATTTTTACATTTAGAAGTAAAACGCAAAACTTTTCTGCATTTTAAAGTGCTTGCCTCCCTTAAGGAAATTATATGTAAGGCACTACTGTTTTTTAAGGTAGAAATATTCTAAGTGTGTGACAAGTTCAGAGTTGCCCTTATAAAAGTTTAATCATACTTCTTTTCAAAAGCTGTTTCTAATTTATGGCTGTATTTCACTTCATGAGAATGCAGCACAAAAAATCCAATATTTTACTAGTGTGGTAAAATTTCTTTCCTAACTTTCTACTGGCTTCTAAAGATGTAGAGTAGGAATGATATTTTGTTTTGAGCACAACCCAGCTACTCCTATTGATAGTAATAGGTAGCCATGACACCTACCAAGAAGAAATTAGAAGCAGTTTGCTATTGTTTTAAAATTTTACCTTGTTAACAATGCCAGTTTACCCATACAGTGCAAAACTACATGGTGTAAAAGGAGATATTAGACAAAGAAATAACTTGGTATAAACATAGACCAGAAAACTTCCAAATTCACTTTTGATGTAGTACTACCACCAGATTTTAATTGACATTCATACTGGTGTATACAGACATCAAAAGAGTCCACATATTAAAAGTTCTAACTTAAAAATATTTTTTCATAAATTCAAATTAAGAAAAGAAAAAGAATAACTAGCAGTCTATGTAATCATTGAAGTATCAGATTCTGTTCTTAGCATGAGGACTATTTCTTATTAGAGGCAAAGTATTAAAGAGATTGAAAATATAATTCACTAAGGAGATAAAAAATAGGTAGAAACTAAGTTTATAATCTTGCAGAAGTTAATTTTAAGTTATTTTACCTGAGAATAGTACAAAGGCATCAACTGCGGTATTGGTGAAAGATTCATTTAAACTCTGTCTTTGGGAATCATTTATTTGATCTTCATTTGCATAACATTTTAAAAATAAATATCTGCTTATATTCATTTCAGTCTTTCACTTGACATACATTTTTATAATTCAACAAACCTAGGACTGGCCGTTGTAAATATGTTCCTTTCAAATTAAAAAATAAAAATATTTCCTGGTAAAAGTAATTTTATTGGCATAACGCTTTTAAGGAAACCAAAATTATCTCATCAGGCTGAAATGATGGAGTAATGCATGATTTCACACACCCATGAGCAATATGTAGTGGCAGGGGACATGAATATTTTAATATATGTAAATTATATATTTTTAGCCTCTTAAGGTCTAGGGTACAAGTAATCCGAAGGAGTTTAGCAATCTCTTGGTCAGGCTACAGCATGATTTCTGAACTCTGATTGTTGACATTGGGACTTATTTTTTGTAAAATCTTAACATTTTGCTGGCTGCCTGTGTATAATTTGGTTAGTTCACTTTCACTTAATAAAACATTCTGAATAATGAAATACACTGTACAAGAAACTTCCAGTAACATTTGTTATATTATCAAAGTATGTGCTTAAGTTTATTATGATATGATTTAGAAAATTTAAGGTATAATTTTAAAGGCATTTAGAAATATCTTAATGAACCCTAAGAAATAAAAATATTAACCATTTAAGTTTTTAGTCTGGCTTGTCATCTCACTAAGTGACTTTTCTAGTTAAAAAAGGCATAATTTACATTAATTTGGATACTTCATGGGAAAAAATAAAAGGAAAAATTTTGTTTTTCTGTATATTAGAAATGTTTGACTGTTCAGAAATATGAGTGACAGGGAGACGTAATTATCACAGGATATAATATTTTTCCCACCAGAGACAGGCCTAGATGTTAGCACCATAGTACACTTCTGGCTTTGCTATTTCCAAGTCTGACTAACGTCCTGCATATCACTTTACAGAAAAGGTCTCCACGTGCAATATGATGATGCTTATATGGAAGTCATTTTTTATGAATGACAGTATAGATTTAGAGGGTTTTTTCCGGCTTCTTTAGTACAAGTATGACTCTTGCTCACTGAATGGAGAAAGAGTTCTTTCTGTTCGAGAGTAATTGAAAAGCCGTCTGGAGACAGTGAGGAAAGACCTTCAGCAATGATAATGTTTCAGTGTAGCCTGCTGCTGGTCAGTTCTCCAGTTAGACTTTTCCACAGCTAAAAGAAAATGTTTTATGAAGATGGATACCAGTGTAAAGAAAAATAAAGCATTATAGTTATGTTGGATTTTCTTTTTCAGCCCGGTGCTAAGACATATGATTTCACTGACCTTGTGCTTGCCATCCTGACTGGTGTGGCTGACAGGGTGGCCTTCCCCAGTGTGCGGGAACTGGGTGTCTGTTCTCAGGTCACATCTACTCCTGCAGGAGCCCAGTTGAATAGTGGGAACCCCTTCTTGTGTCAGGCATATGCAGCTGGCGCGCACACCACACTCACCAGTGAAGTGTGAAGCTGTGTTGGAACTCCCCTCTTCCCTGTCCTAGTGCCTCATTTAGTTGAGACAAACCAATGGATTCTTTGATGCTTGCGGATCAGGATTTAGAGCATGGACCCTCCCACACTTGCTTGGGCTTCCCATCTATAAACTCCCATGTCAAGTGTGGTTTCTCAAGCATCTACCCCTGTAGCCTTTTATTTTCACATATTGTACCTTAAAAATGCCTGGGACGGAAGATTGTGGTCTCACTAGAGTCTGGGTTGAATGAGTCAATGGGTAAGGAGAAGAGCTTGTGCTCAGTGTCTAGATCATACCATCGATTTTAGAGAATAAGCTACAGTGATTTTTCTTAAAGAAGTGAGTGTGCACCTTGTTTCAATTCAGTCTTTAAATTTGCAACAGTGCTTTACTACTGTAAAACCCAGGTTATCATGTATTAAGTATTTCAATATATCTTATTTAAAAATGTAATTGTAGCCAGAAAAATATCAAAATATCTCTGTGTCTGTGTAAAGTCATTTCCACTGAAATACGCTGTGTTGACCAAATACTCTTGCCTCCAGAAGTATAAGATACAAAAACTCTGGTGCCCTCTATCTAGCTTTGTGGTTGCTGGAAGCTTGGTTTTCGGGTCTCCTGGTACTGGCAAGGAAGGTGCTATCGGAACGGCCCAGGCTCTCCTCTGCTTTCACTGCCTTCCGTGACCCGAAGACGGTGAGAGGAGAGTGGGCACATCAGTAATTACATCCCAATCATCAGTATCCCTCTGTTTGCAGAGAGCTGGGTGTGCGCGCGCACACACACACACACACACACACACACACACACACACACTGCTTGTCCTTGTCATCTCTGTATATAGGCCTTGTTATACTTGGTTTTTGGTTTTCTGCCCGATGACTTCAACATCAGAGACCACATTTCTTTGGTCTTGGCAGCGCCCTCCTATCACCTTTTGTACATATTGACTTTTTTCTACCTTTATTATTAGTGTTTCTGCAGTGCACGGTAGCTACCCTGGCTTGGGGAACCCGGTCCATGTGTATGGCACATGGTAATCATTTCCCTCGTCTTCCCTTTCTCCCTTCCCTGAGCCTTCCCACGTGTCCAAAAAACCTGCCTTTTTATTTCCTTTCATCTCTCCTTTAATTTACTCTTCTCCATATGATTTAGGTTCCTCATTTAAGAAAAATCAGATCATGTCTGACTTTCCGTGTGTCTTACTTCACTAAACATAGGGCACAAGTTCCATCCATTTCTCAGCAAGTGGCATGATTTTGCTCTTGTTTATGGCTAAATAGTATTTTGTTGTGGGCGTATATCCCACATTTTCTTTGCCCATTAGCCTGGTGATGGTAGACAGTTTCCAGAGCCTTGCTACTGTGAACTGCACTGCTGTAAACACGGCTATGCAGGGATCACTATGACACAGTGTCTTTAACTTCTCAGGAGTATACCCGGGAGAGGAACAGGTGGGTCAAATGGAATTTCTGGTTTTAGTTTTCTGAGGAAACTCTGCCATGATATCCATAGGGTGATACTAGGTTCAATTCAGCAACAGTGTAAGAGTGTTCATCTCCCCTCATGTTCTTGGCAGCATTTGCTATTTTTTGCATTCATGATGATACCATTCCAATTGGGGTAAGATGAAAAGTCAGAATTGTTTTGATTTGCACTTCCCTAATGACCAAGGATGAACTTTTCAATGTACTTATTAGCCATTTGTATTCCTTTTGAGAAGCATCTACTCAACTTACTTTCCCACTTTTTAATTGGGTCATTTGTTTTTTGAAGGTTAATTTTTTTTCTAGTGCTTTGTATATTTTAGAATATTAGTTCAATATCAGAAGAGTAGCTGGCAATGTTTCCCCATTTTGTGGGTTGACTCTTCACTCTGTTGATTGTTTTGTTTCCTGCACAGAAGCTTTTTAATTAGATGTGATGATATTTGTTGATTCTTGATAGTTCACATACTGTGGGAGCTCTGTTCAGGAAAGTTTTGCCTGTATTTATGGCTTTAAGTGTTTAACTTATGTATCTTCCAGCATTTTCATATATTTTGTTTTTATATCTAGGTCTTTGATCCATTTTGATTTTATTTCAGTACAAATGAGAGATGGGGATCTAATTTCTTCTGTACATGGATACCTAGTTTTCAAGCACCTTTTGTTTAAAAAGCTATCTTTTGTCCAATGTATGTTTTTACACCCTTTGTCAAACACCATACAGCTGAAGGTACATGGAGTTGTTTCTGTGTCTTCTGTTCTATTCCATTGGTCTACATGTCTGTTTTTGCCAGTACCATGCAGTTTTTGTTACCGGATCTTGTTAGCATAACTTGAAATTTAGAATTCTTATGCCTCCCATTTGCTCTTCATGTTCTCTATTGCTTTGGCTATTCTGTCTCTTCTGGCTTCGTACAAATTTTAGAATTAATTTTACTCATTCATAGAAGAATACTGTTGGTATTTTTTAAATCTGTAGATCCCTTTCAGTTATGACATTTTAATGTTGTTACTTCTGCCATCCCGAGGACAGGGACTGTCTCCCCGTTTTCTTACATCCTCATCAGTCTCTTTCTTAAGAGCTCTGTAGTTTTTATTATAGAGATGTTTCCCCTCCTTGGATATGCTGATGTGTAGCTGAAGGGAAGAAGTAAGTTTTTCAAGTAACAAATGATTATTAGACACGATGAACTCTACTGAAGTTATTTTAACTGTCTTGCAACTGAGACCAAAGTAAAGCAATGCTTATATTTTACCCATAACTGTTACTAATAGAAAATTTTTATTACCATGTCACATAAGATTCAGATTATATTATCTGGTTAAAAATAGAAATAAAATATTCAGACTTCCTAAGTTAATGTTTATCAAAAAATTAATAGCCAAAAATATATAGTAGCATAACATAATAAAAGACATTTGGGGGTTGTATATATAGCTCAGTGGCACAGTACCTGCCTGGCGAGTACCAGGTTGTGAGTTCAAACCCTGGTACCTAAATTCAAACAAGCAAAAAAGACATTTACACTATAATAGCAGCCAGTACTTGTACTTAGTAGTAAAAGACTATGGGTAAATTGCCAATAAAATGAAACAAAATAAGGTTGCCCTCTATCAGTGCAGCACTATTCTAGGAATTTGGGGCTGTATAATAAGGTATCGTTTCTAATTAATGAAGTGAAAACAATTAAAGTCATTGGATTTTGTAAAAAATTTCATATACATAGAGAATTTTTTTCTTTTTTTTTATTTTAAAGACAAAAGAATGGAGACATATGAACCAGAAAAGCCATAAACAATACAGAAAATACAAAGTTATACAGAATATAGTGGGGAATTAGAACTGGATGTTGTATTACATAGTTATCTTCACATTAGTTAACACAAAAACATTAAAGGAAATACCAAATTGTAGATAAGATAGTAGGGAATTTGCACTGGATGCTGTATAATATAAAGTTATCTTCACTTCTGCTAATACAAAAACGACTGAGGAAATACAGAATTATAGAGAACATAGAAGGGAATTAG